>JAOTQH010061717.1:0-27286 GCA_025631255.1 Cornus kousa | reverse complement strand
ACCTTATTCACGTATTGGGAGACAGAGAGAAACAGAGAGAGATTTATGAGGAAAACTAAGAGGAAACCTGGGGTTTGGAAAAGGGGTGTTGTTTGTGGGCTGAACCAAGGAAAAACAATAGAGGAGTTAGAATAGTGAAGGATCGCCAGAGAATTTAGGAAGACGACATTGAGATTTTGAACCGAAATCTCAATGGCAAGTTCTATTCCTAACTCTCTCCCTTTGACTCGTATTCTTTACATGCCTATTCAATTCCAGGAATATTAACTTAATATTAATCTGTTATGCATGTTGAAACTGCATTAAAATAGTAAGAATAGTAACGAACTTTGATGAGCGCTGAAAAGTGTGCATTTAAACCCATTAAGCTTAGGTATTATAGAACCTTTATCTATCTTATTTTACCGTCTTAGATTGATTTTCTATTATTTCCATTTTCAAGCACTTATCCCCAAAACAAGCTAACTCAGCCAAATAAGAGCATAATTGAAGCAATCTTGAGATAAAACAAAGAAATGAGCAAAGTGAAGCAGAATGAAGCCAAGTGGTGGAATTTCATCAGTTCGATCGATCTCAGATATCTTCGATCGATCAGAAAATGATCAATCTTGACCTCATGCAGATGGATCCAAGCTTTTGTCCTTATTCTAAAGATCCCACAAAGTTCGATCGATCCAACATTCTTCAGATCGATCGAAAATATTCGATCTTATCTAGTTGTCCCACCTCACCTACCACTTTTGTCTCTTTCCCAAAAATATCTCAAAAACATCTCAGATTTGTCTTTATCCAAAAAGGCACCACAGTAGAAGGATCGATCTCAGCCATGTTTGATAGATCTCAGCCATGTTCGATCAATCACATCATAAGTTTAATCAATCAAACCTCCTCAAGTGCGAATTAAAGTGATTTCCAGCTCATTAAAAGTTATCTTATGGTCCAATCATTGGAGGAGCCTTGGTGTACGAGCCTAGACTATTGGGTGTGACATTTGGGCTACCTATATAAAGATTTGAGCTACTTTTTATATAAAAAAGGATACATCATCTATCATTTATCTTAGAGAGATACCATTCTTTGAGAGGAAGAAAACGGAGTGGACGTCCTCGCCGCCTTCGCAGGTCTAGCCGCCGGCTTGGCTTTCGGCTTCGCTGCCGCCTTTGGCTTGGCCACAGCCTTCGGTTTCGCAGCTGGCTTCGGCTTTGGCTTCGCTGCAGCAGGTTTCGGTTTCGCAGCCGCCTTCGGCTTTGGCTTAGGCTTGGTCGCAGCCTTAGCCTTCGGCTTCGCCGCCGGCTTCGATTTCACAACAGGCTTTGGCTTCGGTTTCGCAGCAGCTTTGGGCTTCGGTTTAGCAGCAGCTTTGGGCTTCGCCGGAGCTTTAGCCTTGGAAGCCTTGGCCGCGGCCTTCGGCTTTGCGGCAGGAGCTTTCTTCTTGGCCGGCGCAGCAGAAGCCGATTTAGACGCCGGAGGGAGCTTGTACGAGTTCTTGACCTTCACGAGCTTGCCAGCAGCGACGAGCTTCTTCAAGTGATACAACAGCATTTTCTTGAAGCTCGCCGGTAAGTTCTTGTGCTTCTCCTCGATGAACTTCGTTATCGCGTACTGACTCGAGCCAGTCTTCTCTTTCAGCGTCACAATCGCCTCCGTTATCATCTAGGGTTTCGATACAACAATCAAACACACAATGACATCAGATCTGAACACAGAATCACCACACACACACACACACATACAGATATATAGAGAGAGAGAGAGGGAGAGGATTTCAGACCTCGAGAAAAGGAGGATGAGACGGCGGTCCCTTAGGCTTCCTCGGAGCAGCTGGTTTCTTAGCTTTGGGCTCTTTGGGAGCATTGCCTTTCTTCGGTTTCGGGGTCTCCTCCGCCGGCTTGTTATCCGGCTCCCCAGTCGCCGTCGGATCAACGACGACTTCGACGGCGATGTCGGTTACTTCAACAGCAGCCATTGAGTTAGCTCAGCGGGTCGACTCAGCAGTCAGAAGCTACACAGCTGAAATGTAGAGAGAGAGAGAGATGTAGAGAGAGATAGCGATGAGTTGACGGTTGGAGGACGGTTTAAATAGCTCTCCAAACGGGGACGAAGAGCAAATGCTGAGCAGTGATTGGTCCAAAGCCACGAGACAGGATCAACTCACTCCCGAATTTTTAAATCTAGACCTTTGGATTTGAGTTTTATCAACGGCTCACATTGGCCTCTATTAAGGAAAAGGATAGGTGCTCTTGAAATGTTTTGTCACCTAGGGTGGGAGTTTTGAACACTTGAGGTGTGTTTCTCACCTTGATTCAAATGGGCATAACTCTGGCTATACTTCATGCATTTTAGCAAGGTTTGGATGTACTTCTAGATTAGGACTTAAGGTTTCTAAAAAGTGCTCATTTGCCTTGTTTGGTTTTCTGAGTTGGGAGAATTTCGAATTCGAAGCCATCGAGGTTTGGATTAGGGTTTCTCATGAGTTCGTTAGGGTCGGAAAGGAATTTAGAAGAATCCGTTAAGCCGATGCATGATATTTTTTTTGTGTGTGATAGTAGAACTATAAAGGAATCTACTACATCGAGAATCGTGAAATTTCAATAAGAAATGACCGTTTAAATCTCAACCGAAATACCGTTAAAGTTGAACAAGCTCGAGTGACAATAATAATTTGGTATGTAGAATATAAGGTAAGTACTGAGCTTTGCAAATCTCATTTAATGTACTAATTCACATTTATGTGAACATGATATATGCTCTTGTAGGGTGTTAGATTACAATTTATATTGTTAAATACAAAGTAAATAGTAAAATTTATGTGTGGGTCAAATACTTTCACTCTTCAAACAAGTGTATATTCTTTGGTACATAAAAATGTTAGGGTTTGGCTCCTTTATGAATTCTTTTAAAAATTTACCATTATTAAGATGATTTGAACTTGTGAAAATGATGATTTTATTTATAATTTACTTTAATCAACCATTCAACTAATCAATTGTGGCTAGTGGCTTCAAACACTACATCAATATTGCATTTTGCAACTTTTCTTTCATACTTATTCTACAACCTAGCAACCATGGAAGCTTTCAAAAATTAGAGTTCAGTAAGGAATGATCCTTTTATGCAATATTTGGATTCCAAGCCTGGCTGTCCTTACAAAATATCAAAGCTGTGTGTGGAAGTAATCCATCTATAAAGGAAAGTAGGGTGCATGAATGTACAAAGATTTCTAGCTAGCTTATTTGTAATACCTATTTGTATGTGGATCAAATGGCAATGAAAAATAATGGGATGGCCATATATTTTGGTAGCATTTGAGGAGCTTTTTAGTACCAAATAAGGCTTTTACATGAATCAGATTGGAGGAAGTCCTTTAACATTAGAAAAACATGTTTGGCTAAAATAAATTTTGATAGTCCTTTTAAATCAAAATTTATTTCATGTGTTTCGTGACAAAATTCAAGAAGTCCTTTTACGAGTAAAGCAATTTCGACGTTACAATTTTACTCTTTATAATCGGTTGCTACTTTTATTTCATTTCATGGAAATGGATTTAAATTAAACCACATAAAAAGTGTTAATGTGAAGGAAATTAACATCATTCCTCCTAATTGTTTCATCTACATGGCTCGAATATGTATAAATTACCTACCGAACATTAAATATATAAAATTTTTAAAATTTTTTTTTTAAACACTCGATGATATATTTTAAACATGTCAATTGTAACTAGATTTTAACTACTAAATCAAACAAGAAAAGGCAAGTAGTGAAAGATAAAATGAAAATAAATTATATACTAATATGAACTAATGAAAAACAATAACAACTAATTTATCTAGTTTTTTCTCATATTGATTCAACGATTCTATCACGTATAATGCTCATTTCACCAATTGGTCAGTAGCCTAGCAGTATCAAGTTCCTACTTTTCAATAGGAAGTAAGGAGTTCGAACCTCGATGTAGGCATGCATGTATGAGTACCAACTAGGAAAAAAATAATAATGCTCATTTCACCAAGATATTGTTAGTCCACTATGCCAATAGTTTGCATGTTGATATCATCACACTCATAACTATGAAAAATTCCAACAAAAAAAAAAAAAAAGGTTATTTATGATGAGACATCAAGTCATTTTGTTTTATAAATATTGACAATAGTAGTGTTGAGTCTCTTAAAATACCACGTAATCATCAAGTATGTAAAGTATGATGTGCACTTGAAAATGAAATTCCGAAAAAGTGCCCTCGAAGAGATTTAAACTCCCAACCTCTAAAACATGATGACGTGAAAGTCTCATCATTATACTATTCTCCTTAGGTTACCAAATTATAAATAAATTTCATACCTTAATATTGACATCACAATCATTAATTATTCATTTAACATATCAATTATGGTTAACAAGGGAAAATATGGTAAGCTGTTTCAATAATACATTTAATTTATTCTCAAACAAAACAATTTGGTCCATTGCCCTATTGATGGACTCATTCTTTATATAATAATATAAATAGAATAATGATTTAAGGAACAAATTCATAGTTATCTAATTCAATTTATGTAAGTGTGGTAGTGGACCCCACTATATGATATCATCGTGACGTCATGTGATGTGGTCCTTAAATAATTTGGTCCATTGCCCTATTGTTGATAGACTCATTCTTTATATAATAATATAAATAGAATAATGATTTAAGGACCGAATTCAATAGTTATCGAATTCAATTTATGTAAGTGTGCTGGTGGACTTCACTATATAATATCATCATGATATCATGTGATGTGGTCCACCATTCCTCTCATGTAATTTGAATTCAGTAACGGCTGAATTTGGTCCCTAAATCACTACTCATACAAATATGGAGACTATAGGCTAACCAAACTCTCCGAATTTAATTAATTGGTTGAGTCACATCACAAATAAGGCTGCAACTCGGGTAGGCCAACTGAAGCCCAACTTTAAAATCTTGGGTTGGGCCTATTATTTGGAATTCAATTTGGCCTTTAAAAAAAGAAACCTTAATTCAATTATTATTTTATCTTCTCATATAGCCATTTCTTTATTTTCTAATTGTACTTAGTGATGCGTATCTCAATATTTATAATTGTCTTATCACTCCTTCATATATATTTGTTTTCATATGTGAAAATGTATATATTCATAAAATATTTTTATTTTCTTTCTTTTTCCAAACATGATTAAGTTCTAAGACTATCATTTTCTTTCTTTTTCCTCATTAATCTACCTAACTCAATGAAATGTTAACACGCACTATCATTTCCTTTCTTTTTAAATTTTCCTCTCATAACTACTATTATCTTTCATCATCTTATCCCGTTATACCAAACGCACTCTTAATAAAATAATATAGGAGCAAATAAAAAATATATATCAAAACCATGTTTTGATTGACTTAGAGAAAGGATACAATTTGGTGGACTCTATAAAGTAAATAAGTCCCTAGGAACTACTATATCTTATTCAGGATATGTGTAGTGAAATGTTGACCGGAGTTCATCTACGTGTGGAGAAACTAAATATTCTCCGTAAAAGTAGGACTATATCAAGGATTGGTGTTAAGTCCATGCCTATTTAAGATTATATTGGATGGAATAATAAAAGATATCCAATAAGACATTCTATGGTGTTTGTTGTTTGTAGATCATGTAAATTTACTAGATACATCTAAGGAAGCCTTAGTAACAAAATTACCGAAATGGAGAAAATCTTTAGAACCAAAAGGTTTTAGTGGTTGGAGGGATGGATTGAGGAATGATGGAAAATAGTAGAGATGGATGAGACTGCTCATTTCTTATTTTAATTTTTTCGGGAAGGAAAAAAAGAGAGGAAGGAAACAAGGAGGGATAAGCATCCATCTTTGCTTTAAGTTTTCTTATCCATCCAAAATTGGGCAGAATAGAGGAAGAAAATAGTGAACAACTATCAAAATATATAAAATACCAATTTTGACCTTTCAAAAAAATTGTTTTTATAACTTTATATAACAAGGGTGTATTGGTAAAAATGTATAAAACTCTTATTCCCTTCCTTCTTAAAAAAAATAAAAAAAAAAAAAAAAAAAGTGTTACTCCATTCATCATTTTCACTATCTATTCTATTAAACGAAATAAAAAAGTAAGGGAGACACATTCCTTTCCGCAGGGTTGACTGGAGCCTTAGTCGACTTAGGCGGTCGCCTAAGGCTCCACCCAATAGGAAGGCCCCTAAAAGTTTTATTTTCTTGTATTATTAGTGTTTTTTTTATTAAAAAAAAAAAAGAAAAAGAAAAAAAAAAGAGGCTATTTCCTTACATTATTAACCATATCTAATAGAGAACATTTAATGGTAAGCCTAAATAATTTCATTCATTCTAAAACTTTTTATTTCACTTACAATTAAAAATCTTAATTTATTTCTCTCCCCTCCTATTTTTTATTTTTTTTTCCCTCGTACCACTTTCTTTTCCTCTTTTATAGTGTAGTATTAATATTGAATATATATATATCTAACTCATAATAATGAGAATTGATAAAACCTTTCATTTTCTCGTATTATTTTTTTATTTTTTATTTCTATTATTCCTCGCGTTCTCATTACAACATTTTTCCACCTTATCGTCCACTTATAATACATATTCTCCATCACCCTCCTCTCTCATTGCAATATTTTTTTCTTTTATCCACTCACGACAATCTTTTTTACTTGGATGCCATAAGTTTATTGGAAGTTACAAAATAACAATAAAAGTATTGAATAATTTGTTGGGCCATTGAACCACTCGATTCGATTGTTATGCAACTTTATTATTTTGTGTCCATTTTATTTATCTTACTGAATATCTACTAGAAAGTATGAAACGAGGTACGAAAAAATTACAAAAAAGAGGAGAATAGATAGAATAATCAAATTTTAAAGAGGAGCTCTTGATAGATTTGTTACAACTAATAATCAAAACAATTTTTTTTTTTAAAAAAAGGAAAAAAATTCAACAAACGAACAGCCAAATCATCTAAAAAAATTAGTGACTTGATAAAAATATATATACATGAGTGACATAGTGGTATTTTAATAAATTAATTACTTATTAGAAGGTCACTCTTATAATTTTCACCTCAGGCCTCCAATTGTATTGAGCCACCTCCCTCTCATTTCCTAGAGATGCCTTATACATCCCTTTCATTAATTTTTCCGTCACTCCATCCAAGCGGAGCATAAGATATGTATTGTTGATAAAATAAAATATAAATATTATAATTCATGACAAAATAGTTACTCAAAAATCAAAATAACAATTTTTGTTATTTATAAGGAGAAAATCAAATAGGAGGAGCCCGAAAAGGATCCTAATAGAGGAGATTTCAGAATATCCAAGAAAGAGGGTACTAAATCTTGAAGATGAATGATCGTGCAAAGGTGATATTATTTGGTGGTAGTATAGCGAATGATATTAGAAGAATTGGTGTTGTTCAACCTACGTATAGCCAAACATTATGTTCATATCTTAAAGAGATGTATGGGAAATATTCTCTAAGAGTTTGGGGATCTGATGGAGTTCTTATTAGAACAAAACATTTGATTTTATATATATCACATTCAGGAGAGTATTGGTCTTATGTTGTGACATTTCTATAATTTGCTTTATAAAGCCACGTTGGACAATTTACATTCCTCGTATAAGGGGACGTAGGGTTGAGCCATTGGTATTTGGTTAGGCAAACAAATTTTGTTTTTAAACTATGTTTAAAGGTTATGTTTCGAGGTTAGATGATTACCTATGAAATTATAAAAGGAAATTGTGTGAAACAATTTTGTAGATTTTCCCTAGAAAGAACGTGTCTCAAGTATGAGTACATTGCGTGGTATTTTGTGTGTTTATATGTATTTTATTTTTCTTGGTATTCAGAATTTTTGGTATATGATTTATTTGGTGACATAAGTATGTGATCAGCCACCTAATATTTCTACACCCCATAGTGTTAGCATTGTTTTACACTAGAGTTGTGAGCATGTGGTCATAGGAATTTGGTAGATATATATAATTCTAGCCCATCTATTGGACATGGACATGTATCAGTATGATATGTTATCTGGGATAGAATAGTTAAGCCATCACTAAGAGTCAAACAATCTGGTATGATTTGTTTGATATATTTTTATGTCATGTCGGGATAAGTATCTTGTTGCAATGCCATGATATAATAGTGGTAATGTTTCTGAATTCGTGAAGGTGTGGTTTAAATAAAGATCACTGTAATGCCACGATGATTTATCAGAGGTGAATGATTTGCAACACATCTTTTTGGAAATTCCAAAATTGTTACTAAGTCGGAATGAATACTTCGTATTGGTTTAGTTTAGGTATCTCTTTTATTGTTCAGTAACTACTAGAATGATGCCAGTGAAGACGGGAGACTGAATAAATTTTTTTATTTTTTATCAGCCTATTCTTAATTAAGAATTCATTCACAAGGGCATGTCATTAAAAGGAATTATCGGTGTTACACATGGTGAAGGAAACTGAGTTTCTTCACTTACATGAATAATATAGAGTTGTTAAAGGTCACAATTCGCAATAAATAACTGTTGTTAGGGAATTGATGACTTGTGTGATGGATGAAAAGATTCCATATTCTGTTAAAGTTAGATAAGAAGTCTGATTAACACTTACTTGTGTTAAAGAAACAGAGTGTGTCAAAGACAAGATTAGGAGACCGATCATTTATATAACAAGAAGAGATGCACGGTGTGTATGAAAGGATCGTATTTATTTGACCTATGATGAGTTGAAATACCAGTTGACTTTCATTATCAGTAAGTCTATTACAGATTAGTGGTGCATGGATACAATTACAAAGTTAGCTTTTAAAGATGCTTCTAAGTTAAACAATGGGCGCAGATAAAGGTTTACGGTACCAGGGATGACTAATGGTACTTTCTGCAAATGATTTGAAGGAGGATTGTATGAACCAAGGTTCACAATTCTTAGTTCTCTATCCATCCAAGTGGAGATACGATGCATCGAGATATGAAGCGGGAGTTTGGTGGATAACATAAAGAATGACATATTATTTTTGTCTCCAAGTGTAATATTTATTAAATGGTCAAGATTAATCATCAGAGATCATCAGATCCTTTACAACCATTCCCTATATCGAAGTGGAAATGAGAGAGCATTTTCCACAAATTTTGTTGAGGGATTTCGGACTTTGTACAAGGGTCACAATTCTGTTTGGGTTATTGGTTAGTCGATTAACTAAATCAGCAATTTCTTACTCATTCGCACTGGTATTACATCAGTAAAGTTAGCAGAGCTTTACATTGCAGAGATTGTAAAGATATATGGCATATTGTGGTCCCTTTTATCATAAGCTTGTGATTCATCAACTTAATGAGCTAACTATAAAATTTTAGGGCCCACAGTAGTGGTATTGCCTTATGTAGTGGGGAAAGTTATTTTAAGAAACGTTTGCAGGTAGTTTAGTGTCTACCTTAGTTTAAGATATTAATTTATACAAATAGGACTGATCACGAGACAACATAGATGGATAGAAGTGATGGAAGATTTACATTTTGAATCAAGTTTCATCTGGTGGAAGCAAATGTGGGAGTAGATGCTTTCAATAACCGATATAGTATTTAATCTTTCGGATAATTGTTGAGTTATCAGTTGAATTTATAGTATGTGTAATAATGACACTTGTTACTGTTAGAATTTTTGAATGAAAATTGTTTCATTAGTAATTAATAAATGCCTTTGACTGAATAGGTGTGATCACTAGTTGGTTGTGGGATGAAAAGATGCAACTCACAACCAACAGACATAACCTATTTAATGTGAACCATTACAACCTATTACAATGGTTGTGTCCAATGATGAATAGACACATATAAATGGTTGTGTCCAGTGATGAAGAGACACATATGAATGGTTGTGTCCAATGATGAAAAGATGCACCCAATCCGAAAAGGTATTTCTATTTCTACAAATATGAATGGTTGTGTCTAATGATGAAGAGACGCACCCAATCCGAAAAGACATTTCTATTTTTATAAATACCCCTTGGGCTACCATTTTCTAATCGTTTAATTCAATTTTTTTCTCCCTCTCTAGACTTGAACCCCCCAAGTGGGTTCAAACCATAGGTCAAGTGGTCCGAGCCACTTAGACCCTAATCCAATTTCATCGAACCATATTAAGATTGGTCCGAACCATTTGCTTCCGATTGCATCCAATTTTGCATTTATATAGTATAGATACATTTTTGAGTCAGAGAGAGTATTACACAAAGGAGGTTCGCTGTATCCACGAGTTTAAAGTGTTGCTATCGGTGGATGTAAATTGTTGTATCTTGGGAGATAGACGTTACTGAGTCCGTTAGCACCATAGCGCGATGAATCTGTCTTAAGGACATAGTATTCAATACTAGCCTCAGTCCAGGTTCTTTATTTATTATTTATTAATTTATTATTTTAGTTACATATTTAATTAATCATTTCTTAGTATATTATTAATTATCTCGTAGCATATTAGCATAAAAGGTTGTTTTATCTTAAATGTCACATGAAACATATATTTTTCCAACAGTTACTACCAAGGTAATTAAGGAGGTCAACTTAGAATATTTAGTTAACCCTAGAGTAGGCATTACCTTACTTAGATAGAGTTTAAGGTACTAGGGGAGGATTAATAGGTCATGTAAATTATGTTATGGTGGTCGAAGTGATTGGGGTGTAAAATTTTATAATTTTTGGTGCACTCAGAAGGTTACAAGGTGCACCAGGGCATCAAACGTTGATTTTGGTAAACATGTTTGGATAGGGCATATTCATAATTATCTCTATATATGACACCTGTTAGAAGGCTGAAAAAATGATCATCAGATATCATTGAAATTTTGTAGTCACTTCCTATATCAAGAGTGATGTGTCTATTTTTCAATTATAAAAGACCACTCGCAATAAAATGAATCATTTGTAGGATAGGACTACTTTGATGGTGTCGAATCTCAGGGACTATGGTGGTTTATCTAGTAAAAAATTAATTGCTATTTTAATTTAAACAAAGATTATATTTGTTGTAATGGTATTCAATAACATGAAAAGAAAATAAGCAAAATAAAATAAACTGAGATAAATGAGAGAAGTAATTATGGCCTTATCACC
The DNA here is from genome assembly GCA_025631255.1 of Cornus kousa. Classification (NCBI taxonomy): domain Eukaryota; kingdom Viridiplantae; phylum Streptophyta; class Magnoliopsida; order Cornales; family Cornaceae; genus Cornus; species Cornus kousa. The sequence continues at coordinate 16,126 of JAOTQH010061717.1, read as the reverse complement.
ACGAACCTCTTAATATGGTAAACTGATTTAACCTTAGGGATTTCAATATTTATGTATAACCAGGAATTAAAAGAATTAACATTCTATTTAATTCAATTTTTAAGAAGATAAATCATGGATGTTTGCTAAGAATAACCTATCTTCGGTTGGCACGGATTATCTACCTACTTACTCTAAACTAATTTGCAGAATAATTCATCTTCCCTAAACATAAACTATAAAAACATTCATTCATAAAAAAGGTTTAAGCACCATGATTACTATTCTTATTGTCATGAGAAGCCCTTAGTCGCCAATCTCATACAATAAGAATAGTTTGAATTTGATTAATGAAGAATTAATTCTAAGACAATATATTAATTTATCAAAAAACAAGTTTATTCCATTAAATACCCAATTGCTTAGAAGATTTAAGTCAATTACTCATAATCATGCAGTAAATATACACAAATACTGAAAAGTCTCTAAAGTTAAGAACAATCAAACCATATTAATCAAATTCGGGTTACATCAATGCCCTAATAGAGGATTTAGCTACTCATGAAGATGGAGAATATCATATTTGTTGGTAAAAAGCATCTTTATGGACTATAACTCCTTTTCCTGGGATCTTCTTCTTCAATCTTCACAAAGAAACTCCAAAAACCCTAAAAGCCGCCGCTAGAATTGAAAAATTGCAAGAGAGGTTCCTTGTGGCCTTTTGATGAGCGCTAAATATTGCATATTAGAGCCCCTAAATATACGTATGTTAAGACTTAAAGTAATACTTCTATCCATTGTTAGACTGATTTGTGTTTATTATGTGTTTATGGGTACTTTCCCAGATAAACGATTAAAATCGGGACTTTATGATGAAAAAACTGATATCGAAGCTTACAGAGTCGTTGCCGTTCATCTAAAACAAGCCGAGAGCTTAAATGGTGAGGTTTAGAATAATTCAAGTACCAAAGCTCGAGCCTAAGTTCTGAGGCTCGAACCCAGTAAGAAGAAGAAGAAAAATCAATAAGGCAATAAAGCTCGAGCCTTGTACCTCTAGAGCTCAAACCCTACACAGTGGTGCTCGAACCCTACACAGTGGTGTTCGAACCTTACCCAATGATGCTCTAGCCTTGACCTTCAAGCTCGAGCATGAGGTGTTGGAATTTGAAGAGTTGATTTTAAAGAAAACCAAGCTCCCAAGGCCTCGTGCCAGACCTCATCGATCGAGCACTGTCATTCAGAGCTTGAGCCCTGAGCCCCAAAAGCTCGAGCCCTATAAAGCTAGGATCGAGCAATGTTAAAAGAAGAAGACCCCAAAATATTCTAAGTGTCAATGGAAAAGACACTTCGAAAAATAGTTGAAGAAATTTGACTAAGTACAAAAGTGAAAATCGAGCACCATTCCTTGAAGCTCGAGCCATATTTCAAGAAAGCTCGAGCTTTATTCCCAAAGCTCGAACCTGAGCCCAATAGCTCGAGCTCTACTCTTTAAGCTCGAGCCTTCCAGAACAAAATGGATTTATAAGTTACAGGGTTTATTCTTTTCCAAGTCTTATTTCACTTCAGATGGCCTTCCAGAACAAAATGGATTTATAAGTTACAGGGATTATTCTTTTCCAAGTCTTATTTCACTTCAGATGGGCCAGAAGACCTAAAAGCCCACCAAATCTTTATTTCCTCTATAAATTAAGGCACAGGCCTTGATAAAAGACATTTATTATTCTCGTATTATTGAGAAGGCCGATATTGTAACTTTTAGGTTCCCAGAACCTTAGAAGGTGAAGATCCTGAGAAGAGAAGTATCATTCGTGATGATGAAGACGACAACAACACAGATGATATTCTGCATCATCATGAGTAATTAATTCCTCCACTGATGTAACCCAATCTAAGTACTATGGTTTGATTGTTTTAATTCAGGGATATTTTTAATATAATATATTTTTGAATATATGATTATAAGCAATTGAGACAACTCAATTGGATTTCAAAGTTTTAAATAGTTTCTTGAAAAGTTATTACCTTATCTTAGATATAACTGTTCTTAGACTATTCTCACCCCATTCTTATTGGACGATATCTGGCAGAGCCCTACCAGACATAAGAATGAAGATCATGTAATGGTGTTCCAATGTTTTTTATGAATGAATGTTTTCATAGTCTATGCTTAAGAAAGATGGATTGTTTGCAAAATTAGTTAAAGTAAGTAGGTGGATAGTCTATGCTAACAACATATATGTTATAGTTAATTACAATTTATAAAACATATTTCTTTAAAAACCAAAATGAATGAATGTTATTAAGTTCAATTCATTTGAAATATAAATGGTTAAATCCCCAGAGTTAAACAGTTAACCATAGTATAAAGGTTGTGGTGAAGTCAAAGCCCTAAAACTTTAACATATTTCTTTAAAAACCAAATTGAATGAATGTTATTGAGTTCAATTCATTTGAAATATAAATGGTTAAATCCCCAGAGTTAAACAGTTAACCATAGGATAAAGGTTGTGGTGAAGTCAAAGCCCTAAAACTTTCTCTCTTTCAGATCTTTTTAGTTTAAATTTAGTTTAATTTTATTTTATGTTCGTGACAACCAATCAATCAATTCAACCAGTTACCTGTAAACCAATAAATAAATAAATCAGATTAGTTAAGAACAAAGTAAAGAACACTCATCTCCTTGTGGGATCGACACCCTCTATATAGTACTATCCTATAAAAATTCGTAATATTGCGAGTGGTAATAAACTGAACACATCACCTTTCACCTTCTTTTATAGAAGCAAATGACTTATATTCCTTCTTGGATGAACTTTAGGATTTCTAAGGTCATCTAGGCCCGTTTAGAACTTAAAAGGATGGTTTTAAGATTAATCTCGCATTAATAAAATTTTCCTGAATTAATAATGCTTGAGCATTTTGGCCAGTGCTTGAGCTCTGCAGTTTGTGCTCAAGCATTTTGAAAAATGCTCGAGCAATAATTCTATACGTAGCCAAATTTCTATCAAATATTTCTGAAGTGTTTTGTTCTTCAACACTTAGAATTTTTCTGAACTTTCTTGAATTTGTGCTCGAGCATTTTAAACTTGTGCTCGAGCATTTTGAGAAATGCTCGAGCTCTGGAACCTGGAACCTGGAACTTCCAAAGCATCTTTTAATCTTATAAGGGGAATTTGTGCTCGAGCTTTTTGAGAAATGCTCGAGCCTAAATATTTTGTGCTCGAGCACAAAATCTAGTGTTCAAGCATTTTTGCCTTAATCATTTTTTCTTCTGCAATCCATTTTGTGCTCGAGCATTAACACTTGAATTTTTTCATAATCTCTTACTTAACTCCAGATTGACCTCGGATGGTCCGGTACATCTCTTTACGCTTCGAAAAATTTATTTGAGTAGATATGGGAACAAGCATACGTGGATGGTATGGTGAGATTATTTGCATCAAATCAGGAATTGTAATTCCATATGGGTTATGGTTGATGAATTTACCAAGTTCACTTATTGATGCTAGTTCGAGTAGCAGCTGCCTTGGAAGTTTATATTAGTTCCCCATTGCGGAGGCAGTACGCTATACCATGGTATTTTCCCTTATAATATATAAGAATTTCTATTTCGGGAAGGTTCCTCGAAGATCTTGGGTGCATAATATATTATGTGCTGCATTATATCCTTAAAGGCAGGGATCAATTAAGAGATTTAATCAAGTTTTGGAAAGGTATACTTAAAGTATATATTCTAGAGTTTGCGGATAATTGGAAGTATTCACTTCTCTTTTCAGAGTTGTCGGTGGTGATGCTGGCATAAGAATATTGGTGTGGCAACATTTGCGGTTTTGTATAATAGTCTATGTAGACTTCTCATTTATTGGTTCGAAGTTGGAGCGAGAGCTGAATAATCAAAATTTGATTTCATTGAAGGCACGTTGAAGATAACTACTCTTCTTTGTGATTGTTTGTATGCTGTTTGGAGGCAGCACAGGAATTTTGTACATAGTTGAACTTGTATATTAGAGTGGTGTAACGAGAAGCAGTTTGCTTGTAGTGTCTTCCACGTAGAAAGCAATGCGATTTTTGGAAGCAGGGTGATTTTTATTTATTACATTGACCTTTCGTGGATTTTGTTTATCAATTAAGGCAGTAGCCTATAGATTAGTGTTATTAAATCATTAGTGTTGGATGCATAGGAGTTTTGTGCATGTATGTTATGGAAATTTATAGAAATGTGGATAATATCCTTGTATAAATATTAGGTAGAGTGAGTTGTTGTTAAATACAACCTATGTGTAGTACGGTTATCGTGTTCTTAATAATAAGAACCATGTGTATTATTTGATGCACTGGAGTTCAGTGAAGCCCATACACAGAGGCCGAGTCCACTTGGGAACAAAAAAAAAAAAAAAAAAATTAAAGTATTTTTTTAATTATTTTTATTTTCATTTTAATTGATTATGTGGCTATGTATTTATGTGCTTAAATGATTTAATTGTTTGATGTGAATTATGTGATTTATTTGTGTGTATTTGTTTGATGTGTTTATGTGATTTAATTGTGTATTTGTTTGTATTTATGTGTTAGCTTAAATGTTTAATTATTTTATTTTATTTTTATTTAAAGGAATGAGTTTGGGTAGTAGTAATGGACCAACCAAATGGGTCTCATGGACTACTTGGATAGGTAGCCTAGATGGGTAGGGATTATAGCTCATGGGTGTATTTTAGATATATATATAAACACACACATCAATATATATATATATATATATGTATGTATATATATGGTATATGTATACTATTACTATTACTATTATTATTACTATTTTTACTAGGATTTTTATTATAGTTAGTATTATTATTTCCTTTTCTTTTTTCCTAAGTATACGTGAGTTATATTAGGATTATGATTATATTATTATGTAGTCTATATATATGTAAGGATTTGCTAGAGGAGGCTGTTTTATTTACGTGAGTTTTGGAAGGAGGCTTATTTGCGGGATAGATCAAGAGCAGTAGAAGGAGGAACGACGACAACCAGAGGCTGCCGGTGTTGAGGAACAAATCGGAGAAGGAGATTGGGGTTTTAATTCAAAACCCTTGAAGCAAGTTCTATGTTCTGCTCCTCTCATTTGATCTAGTATCAGTACATGTCTAGAATGACTTTAGGATGATTAAACAAAATTAATAAAATTGTTTGCATGTTTAAATCGGATTAAAACAGAGAGTTTATATGTTTAAATATATGTTTGTATGCTTTATATATGATTTTATAATTTGATGCATTAATTGTTATTATAACTTGATCTCTACATGCCTACTTACTGTAATTAAATTATTAAAATATTTTATATAATTATTAGGAAATAATTTTTAAACGATCTAAGACATAATTCTATCTGTCTGGACAACAGTTCGATAATTATGTTTTCGACCAGATAATAGTGTTTTTTGGGTGGAAACAATCGATTGAGAAAAACCCACAAGCTTGTGGGCCATGTTAGTTTATGGCCAAAAACCATTGTTTAGGGTTTTGAAATCGCGTTTTAGCCGAAAACCATCACTTAGGGTTCCAAAATTGTGTTTTGTAATTGTTATGAGGCATCGCAGTATTTTTGTGATTTTTGTTGGAGCCTAAAATGAAATCCGATTGCCCTCATATTTTTAATTTGGTTGTTTTTGTTAATTATGTTTCTTATTCTATTTTTACAAAAAAATTAGAGATACTCTATTTTTAGGCTTATTTTTGGAATTGCGTATGTCGTACTAAAACTCTATAAATTTTAAAGGGCGAGTTAAATATAGGGTGTATATTTGATAAATAATATTAATCATATTGAAACACATATTGGGTATGGTATTAAAATATAATAATCGTAGTTGGAGTATATGATGTAGTACGGTAAACGTTATTAAACGTAATTATTCATTCTCGTTAATAAATGATATTTATTATATCATTGTTATTATTAGATATTTTGATAAATGATATTGATCATATTATAAATGATGTTAATCATAATGTGTTTTATGAATAATATATTGGATTATAAGTTGTTTATATGATGACATATATTGCTTTAATTGTTATTACGACTGCAATGGGTATTTTAATGATTACAATTATGATTATGACAGTATTATGTGATTTTATATACATTTGATCTTTATCTATTATTTGTTGGATTGTGTGGGAACCATTGTTAGGATATGGTTTCGGATTTATATATCATTATCAGGATATGATTGTATATTAAGGGTGAGATAGCTAATAAGTTTAAACTCATTCATTGTCATGCCATTATCAGGATATGGATGACGAATATGGATTTTGCCATTGTCAGGATATGACTATATATATATATATATATATATATATATATGTACCATGACATGAGCATGAGTCCTCAGGATCGATGGTTAGGAAAACTATATTGCCTCTGGGATGCGTAACTGGATATAGATGATATGAGTATGCCTTGGTAGATGAGGGTACTCATGACTACTGACGGGTTTTGCATGATGCCTAATATCAGAATGAGTTTGCTCTATAGTCTAGTGAGATTCTTTAGTGTGTTTCTATATGTATATTGACTATATAGTTATTGCATGAGTTGACTAGGATGTATTCGTTCATTAGGTCTCTATGGGATGTAGTAGAAATAACTTGTTTGTGGGTCTTACCCACTATTTATTTTTCAAGTCCATGTCAGTATCAGGTGTAAATTTTGTTCGTGCATAGCGGAGACCAGTTATCATCATTCTTCCAGTCATCTATATAAGATTCTAGTTTATCTTTTCAATATTTAGATATAGACAGTTATTACTATTATTTATTTCAATTTAGGATTTTATAGGGGTTCACATAGTATGAATTCCTGAGTTATATTTTGGAAGATTATTGTTATCAGATATGATTATTATTTAATGAAATTTATTTTGAGAATTTAATTATTATTTTAGTTTTCCTTTCAGCATTTTATTTATTATTTATTTGTTATTTTGTACTCTGTATTCGTTTATTGCCATATTGTTTCTGATATCCCCAAGTTTTCGCGCATGGGTCTGACCAACTCGTACTTGAAAATTTGGGAGTATTACATGATGTCAAAGTTAAGTCATCAAGATCCCCTATAAATTCTAGAATGTAATTAAACCCCAACACAATGCCATGTCACCAAGCCTCGAGATTAGGAACCTCGAGCCCCCAATAAAGCATTAACAATTAGTTAGGTTCCTAAATCTCGACAGTGCATCTCTTAAGTGCAAACTAAACCCTAACGGAAAACTAGGTTATCAAACCTCAAGGATATAATCCTCGAGTACAACCCGAGCCCTATATATGACTTGGTCACTAAAACCTCAAGGCCATAAATCCTTGAGTAAGAACCAATGCCTAGCAAAAGGCCAAGTTAACACGTAACATCTTATTTCAAAAGTTAAAAGGAAAACAAGATGGGGGTACAATCATCTTGAGCTTTCACAACTTTTTGGGACACTTGGAAGACTTTTTGATTGGAGGTTGGAGAGTTAGAACATGCACAGAGACAAGCATAGGCCTAGTCAAATTAATCGTGGGTCACGTGCCTTAACAAAGACACTTACAATCACTTATCACCACCGTTGTCGAAGCGTCGAATGCATTTAATGCTTGAATTAAAACTAACACTACACGCCTACTTAGAGGCATGATTCAAGATGGGATTAGACCCTTTAGGTGTCTAAGCTCATCATAGCCTAGTTGACCAACAACGCGAGGACCAGTGGGTAATACATAATGTTTCCAAGCTATAAATATCGTCATTTAGCTTAGCATTAAAGGTAGAATAAAAATGGTTGTGTCTAAGTGAAAAGAAAAATATTCTTATCTTCATCATTAACTTCCTTTGGCTAGTCTTCTCTTCCTCCTCCGTTTAAGTTCCTTCTACGCGTCCCTCAGATGTGTGTGTTGATATCTCTTTTATCGTTATTCCATTTGTGTAATAGTAAAGAACCCCTACAAACATGTACAATGAAGACCTATAGATGTGCACATACAATAAAGACCTATAGATATGGCCATAAGAAAAGGTAAATTAGTTTGTATGATTAAACTATACTGATTTTAAAAAAGTTTAAGGATGAGATAAATTGTCGTAGTTTGAAATGAAAAAAAAAATGGTTCATGTGGCCCCATTCATTTGGGATAAATGTAAGGATGATGATTACCAAATTCCTCTCATACTTCGTACTATATAAGTAGACTGTAAAAATTGCTTGTAATTTCTATTTGCGCTAAAATAAGCTAACTATAAATATTACCTAATTAAATTAAATCACTTCTCTAGTTGCATTGGAAATTTACTTTTTATTTTTAAATAAAAATAAATGCTATTAATGTAACAAATTCGTTAAAGTATTTTTTTTTTCATTTTAAATATAATTAGTAATATAAAATTTGTTGTTCAAGAAGGAACTCGTATGGAAAATAAAATTTTCCACCTGCTAATTACTTTATAGTTTTTAGAATAATAGGAACTTTTTCTCAAATTTTGTTTTCTCTTAATTATTTATGACATGTTAAGTTATTTATGAATACAAAATCAGTATAGATGTTTATCAAAGCCTAACATTCATAGTATAAAAATTATATTTATATTTATATATATATACTTACTTATTTTTGTACCATACAGTGGTGCCAATTTTACATAATTTGAAGTTTTAAAAATGAAGTCCTTAAATTCAAAAATAAAACAAAAACAAATACACCCAAAAACAAATGGTTCGGGTATTGAGCCAGCTAAGGTGGGTACGTACTACCTGTCGCATAACCTATAAATATGCTGATACTGTCCTCCTTGAAAAACCTAATTTCGACCGGTAATTGAATCTCTGCAATTTAGGTTTTTTGTTTAGCATCCCGAAAAATCATGGTTAGTTCTCAACATTTCCGTGTTTATACATCCATTGGGGTTTTTTGTTTAGCATCCCGAAAAATCATGGTTAGTTCTCAACATTTCTGTGTTTATACATCCATTGTTGAACTAGAGCTCTCTCCACCTATATATATATATATTATATACACATATGTAATTATATTTGTATGCATGGCTGTATTTTTTTTTTTTTGATTTGTCGTTCTCAGGCGGATGTCGAAACGGAATAACCGACAGCCAAAGAAGAGGACCTTCAAGAAGTCCAGTTTCAGAGGAGTTGATTTGGATGCTCTGCTTGATATGTCTACCGATTAGCTCGTCAAGCTCTTCCAAGCAAGAGCTCGCAGATGGTGGGATGATCAACACTTTCTATCTCTATGCTTTCTCTCCCTCACTGATTTCTTGATTTATCGAAGGAAATGAGAAGTAATTTTTGATCTGAATCTATAGTTCTCGTTTTCTTTCTGTACATGTACACATATATGTATATCAGTAAAAAATGTGCAAGACAGTAATTCATTATGACTTAGATTGGTTATGGTGATTTAATGGTAGACAGTATGTCAGTGTTTTATTTTTACCCTCTTGGTTTCCATCTCTGTTCTCACACTGTCGATTTAACTTTGGGATATTTTTTAAAATTTTGTTTCCCTGTAGTGTAAAAATTCATTAGAAATCAATTCACAATACATCCTGAGCAACTACTTCTATTAACCAGGTGGGAACTGCTTACATATGGCAAGGATGATGATGGAAAGTGGAAACTGTTTACAAATTGCAGAAGGCCATTGTGCAAAAAGTTCTTACTTTGCAAAGCTGTGAGGCTCGGTGGGCGGGAGTAGGCCAGTGAGAGGCAAGGCTCTGGTGCGAGTTACATGTGCTCACAAGTCCCACATCGCCTGGGTGTGGAAATGTGAAGTGCTATATGTAAGTTCATCACTCTTCTACGACACAACGCGTTTTAAAGCCGCGATTTCTGTGAACCCATTAGAATTCCGAAGTTAGTAGTACCATGATGGGTGACCTCCTGAGAAGTCTCTGGTTCGGGGGAGCCAAAAGCGGACAATATTGTGTTTGGTGGGGTGAGAGCCGTTACAAATGGTAGACCCAATTGGAAGTGTTTCGACGGAGAATTCGGGCCCCCAAGGGGGTGGAATTGTGAGGCTCGGTGGGCGGGAGCAGGCCTGTGAGAGGTAAGGCTCTAGTGTGAGCTACGTGTGCTCACAAGTCCTACACTACCTATGAAATGGTGAAGTGCTATATGAATGTTCATCACTCTTTTATGACACAACACATTTTAAAGCCGTGATGGTCGTGAACTCATCGGAACTCTGAAGTTAAGTGTGCTTAACTTGGAGTAGTACCAGGGTGGGTGACAACGGACGAGCTTAAAGTTGCTCAGTAGAGAGTGGCTAAATAACATTTCCCATGGCCACGTAAGTCCTACTCATAAAACATGTAAGGGAAACCAAGAAGGGGGAAAATCATGCTTTAGGGAATAGAGAACAAGTAGATACACAAGATACCATGGGTTTCAAAGAGTAGCATAATACTAAGACATGCTTGTACAACAACATAGTTTAAGCAAGATAACATAGGACAAATGGAGGAGGAGACACCTCAATCCCAATCTTGAAGTAGCTCTTGTGATGCTATGGATGTGTTATGCTAAGGTCATGCTGGCCAACCAAGCTTAGCTCTTGTAGATATTTATTTTGGTTCTATGGTCCAAAGCTGGTATCTTGTTTATATGATGACTTAGTAAAGGCCTTTGGGATATTTTAGGTGACCATCCAATTGGGTGCCTAAGGTCTGGGTCTATTCCCTTCTTGTTCACAGACCGGGTCCTACGGCTTCGGGTCGTGACAGTTGCACTGTCTTGGCACCCATCCTAAAGAAAATTCCAGCTGCTCTTGGATCAAGTCCAGAGTATCTTCAATATCAACTGCTTCGAGGTGAAGGATGGATCCTCTTCCAGTTGCATAGAAGGAATCTAATTCAAATATTACCCAAGTAAAATGCCAATGTTGAAACTGTTGAATAGCTCAACAATTCAGCTCTTTGGATTTTTCCTTCGGAATCCCGATTCCGAAAAACCATGAAGCATCTACATGACAACCACCGCTCTATGGAGCCAGAGGCACCATTACAAACCACCAGTAGTCAGTAGGTGAGTAGTGTTGCTCACTTCCATTGTAGTAGCAAGCACATAACATTGCAAAGTAGCTCTGGCCACGATCGCTGCTGTATTCCACTCCTCATCCTGGAAATACCTATTGTTGCGGGATTTCCATAGTTGCCAACAAATAGAATACGCCAACCCAAATCTGTCCTTATCTCGATCTTCAATGCGTAATCTAATCTTATTAGTCCACCGTTGCAACCAGTTTACACAATGCTCCTATTCAGATCGAATTCGTAGTGGACTAAGACACCAAACCAGTGGGCTACAGCCTACCGGGCAGCGGCATAGAAGATGTTCTACTGTTTCAATTTCTAAAAACACAGCTTTTACAAATGTCGTCCTCCACTGTATTACGCTGCCGAAGCTTAGCCAAAACAGGAAGCCTCTCCACACAACACTTCCATAAAAAGTGTTTAACCTTATCTTTAATCCTGTCCTTCCATAACACCTTCCAATATCAATCAAAACTTTGAGGTGCGCTCTATTCACCTTGCACATTGCTGATTATTTGTCTCAATAAGCAAATGTTTTCCCAAATGATATGCTGATCCAACCGTGAACCTACTATTGGCGGTGAAGCCCCAAATATCCTAATTTTTATTATATTTGTTCTCTCCAAATATCTAATATATACACATATATGGATGTGTTCTTATATATATATATATATATATATTTTCAGTAAAATAAATGAAAAAATAGTTCATGATAAGATTTTAATTTAGTTCACGAATTTGGTTATGTTGATCTAATTGTAGGTTCCTACAAGGTTTGAAGCGAAAGCCGATGGCTTTGATCAAGAAATTGCACAAATCTGTAAATTTCTCTCTCTCAATTTGTCTCTTTATCAATTTACTATCTGAAGTATTTATGTTTTTACATACGTATGTGTTGCAAGTTGGTGAATTCATTCATGTTGTCGAGGGTATTACATTCTGGAGGACAATTGAAATTTATGTATTTGTTTTACTTTTGTGATTCGTCTCTGATTTAATTCAGGGAGTGATTTTTTAGTTGCCTCTCTTTTGTTTTTTCTCACTTTCCTCTCATAATTTTCTATTTGGGTTCCTTTATCATTTGATAAAGAGAATCAGCGTTTCATCCGAATGATTGTTCAATGAGAAAGGTCCTATTGGTTTTCACAATTTCATGTGTACAAGTCAATTCATATGATTACTACTTTGTCCAAGTTGCCTCTATATAGGTAAATGCCACCCTGAAAAAAATTTGTGGTACATCTAGTAAGGAATGTATATTAGAGAGAATTTTGCATTCTAATGGTTTTCTTATCAATTTAGAGGTGTATATGAGTGTATTTTTAGAAGTATGGTAGGTCTCTTCTGGCTTTAAAGTTGAGATAAACACGTACTATTTAATGGGCTAGTGGGATTATTGTTTCGGTCAAGAGCCTCTTGTTTTGTTTGTTTGTAGCATGAAATGACCACAGGTCGATGATTGTCATCATCTAGCACTTTTTGGCTACGCAAGAGACCTTAAGAGAAAGCAAGCAAATTAGGAAAGGAGTGGCATTCACTTTTATAATGGAAGGTCCAAAGGATTTCAATGATCGTAATTGAATGACGTTACTGAATGGACTGGGTTGTGACTCCTATGAGGTTGAATATTGTGTTTCTTTTGAATAGATTTATTCATCGGATGTACGGGTCAAATGATTTCTCTAGTTAGCTCGATAAATTTGTAGTTTATGAAATTTCCAATTATAAACCACGATGGCTCTTTATCAAACCTATCCTTCGTTATTGCTTTATATGTGGAGGTGAAATTTTTTCTACAAGATATGTATATAAATAGTTTTTGTGGATTAGTAGAGCGATGCTATTATGTATTAAGTAAATTTTGTGGATGAAGAGATTGAAACTACAACAAGCTTGCTTTTGATGAGGTAAATTGGACTTGATTGCTTACGTTACTTAACCCAAGAATGGCTCAACGAAGAAATTTTGGCGAAGGGGCCACTCTAAATTTGGCCAAAGGGGTCTATTCAAGTCATAAAGTGTAACAACCCACTCCACCACATGATATGATATCGCCCACTTTGGGTCGAGCCCGCACGGTTTTGCTCTTGGGTTTTACCCCAAAAGGCCTCATACCATTTAGAGATTGAACCAAAAGGCCTCATGATGATAGAAACTTCGACTCACTAGGAGATAGCTCTCTTTCTACCAATGAATTCAGATTTCACTGAGCTGATCGAATCGAAGTCAATAGAAAGAAGCTACTCAAGGGCTTCGTCAAAGAGGAGAAGCGAGTATAGATCAAGCTAGAAAAGATCAGTCAGATGTTGAAGTTGAATCCTCTTTCTACCTATCTAATCATGTTAAGAGCCCTCTTATTCACTTATATTGATACGCTTCGCTTGCTTTAACTCCTTTATGCTGAGGGGTTGTGTCTTGTGCAATGTCTTTCGCTATTGAATTTGGACGTATTTCCGGAGTCAAAATCCGCAGGAGAGTTCCAAGGGTGTCTCACCTATTTTTTGATGATCGTTTTCTTTTTTTGTAGGGCTGATAAGGACGAAGTCCAAGTTCTTATTAGCATTTTGCAGGAGTATGAAAAAGCATCTAGGCAGACCATTCATTTGGATAAATCGGCTTTGTTTTCTTTAGCAAAAATACCTCACCAAGATGTCGGGGATGGGCCTGTCAACCTATTGGGAATCCTTTATGAGGGTAGACATATTCCAAGGATGTGAGACTAACACACGGGTAAGCCCTCATGAATTTTCTTCACCCAAAGCTCCTTTTTCAGTCTCAATTGGATCAGCTGTTTTCGATTTCCTGTTTGAACTTCAAAATTGGTTGTTTTTGACTTCCTTTTTGAGTTGGAAATCACTCGTAGCCCCTAAGGGAAAAGATGGTTTGGGAAACACTAGAGAAATACATCACAGAACGGAACAAAAAGAATGGTGCCTCATATTGCCATCATATCTTTGGACGAAAAATCTGATTGGAACCATAGGATTTAATTAGTTCAATTATCATAAAATAGTTTCCAAAACAATGATAAGTAAAACTAGAACAAATTTTTTCCAAGAATGAATTTTCTCGTAACAGTTGCAGCTTATAAAAATAAGAATTGAACATTGTTCTTAGAAAACTAAACCATACAAGTTCACAATTTCTACATGATAACATGCAAACAAGATTTTAAAGACTGTAGACATAATTGAGGCCGTACGTTCATAACAGTTTAACGATTTTAATTCTTCAAAGCTTCTGTTTGTGTCCATATACATCTCCCCGCCTCTGTTTTTCTAGCGGGAGGCACTCCCTGCATATCCACAAAACTTTGTTGTGGGGGAGAGGCAAAACTTTTATTTTTAAAAACAAATTGATTTCATAAACAACACACATCACCTTCGTTACTGAATTTCATAATAATCAATCTCACTAACTGCTATTTTCTCCTCATGCCCCGAGGTTGCAATTATTTCACCCAAAAGTTGAGCACAAAGAGAGCCATATTCATAGTTAGAACCTTCTCTTTACATTATTTTTGGTTCAAAACAAGAACTAGCTTATCAGTTTGAGGATTTCTAGTACGGCTGAAATGACCCCATATCGTCGTCGTATAGGAACCATTGGAAACTCGAGATGGTGAGCAAGTAGCTACATATAACTACCACAAAAACCCAAAAAAACACTGACGAGTGAAGATCATGCAGAATACAATAGGAAGGAATAAGTACCTGGTTATCAGCTGCCCTGAATTTTTGAAGTAAAAGGAATCGGTAAGTAAATATTGAATGATAGATTAATATGTAGCATCTAATACAACTATATATTCACCTACTATGCAAAGATAAAAAGGTTGAATTATCCTCAATGGTGTTACTAAGTGCAAATTGATGCTGTTATTATCAGACACCATCATATCTTATTGTCCACACCTATCCCTCGGCCAAAAAAAGAAAAAGAAGAAAAAGAGGAGAAGAAAAAGAAATGAAAATAAAGATAATGTACATCTACTCTTTGAAAGGGATGGGAGGACAAAAGTGAGGGAGGGAAAACAAACCATTATATCTCTATTTAGGATGACATTGATTTTCTATCATATTAACTAAATTGAGATGTTTCTTTCCACAAACACAAACTGCAAGAAAGTTAATCAGATTTGAATTGTATTTCTCTCATTTGAAAAAATAAAATAAAAATACAGGTGCCTATCTTACAAGTATATTACTTGCCTTGCTCTTTGTTCAAGCTCCCACAGTAATTCACCAGTACTCGGTGTTGAATGCCCCAGGATAGCATATTAAATGAGCACCTGATGTTTACATGACCAAAATTATTAGGGACATGCCTGACACAATAAGAAACCCGAACAGTAAGGCTATCCAGTAATAAATTAGTGGAGATGATGAATACATATTTCCGATATAACATCGCAAGCTCAGGAAAGCATATATCATGACAAATTCCAATTCCAGTACAACCGACATTTGTATATATATTTGCATAATTTTATATGCTTGTGGCAAGAACAATGAAATGAAATTCAGATTGCAGTCCACCAATCTTCAATGAAATGAACAAGGAAAACACATGTATGATTACTTTAATACAATTGTGACAAGATCAAGAACATAAAATAATTAAGTATCTATCAAGAGAAAGGAAATTTATGAGCCCTGGGAATTCTGGGTTAAAAAGAAGAAATCATGAAACCAGCATTATTAGAGGAACTCATGACATTATTTTTTACAATTTTATAGTACATAATTAATAACATCATATGTCAAGACCTGTGGCAGAATCTACCAACTTCTAACAGGTATTAGTTATAGGCAACCAAATTGATTTAAAACTTATTAAAACCAAACTAACAAAATGGATAATATCAGTATAAAATTGTGGAAGCCCATACACCAACCATGGCAGTGGGCACCCAGAAGAACAACATCTATTTAATCAAATTACTAAAATAAGGTGCTAAATTTCTAAAAATGATCCCTCGAAATAGAAGGCTTTTCGCTTCAGTCAGTAGTGATAAAGCAAGAAATGAAGTGCATTTTAGAGGACCAACTAGTCTCACTC
>JAOTQH010061609.1:0-10457 GCA_025631255.1 Cornus kousa | reverse complement strand
GTGCCTTTGGGACAACTAGAATCTATTAAAGCAAGGCAAATCACTGTAAAACAAGATCAAATTTGAATAAATGGTCAATTTTTTATATGGATTGAGTGTAGAACTCTTCTATAAGTATGGTGTGCATGTCAAACAAGCACTGTGGAGTGTGGACCAGGTTGCCTTCCTCTCTATTTCTATCGTGTTTGCTAAATTATTTTTTCCTAAAATTTCGGTACCAGGAAAAACTGAACCAAAAGTTCCTAATACATTCCTTTCACAAGCCCTAACCCTATGCCCCATGTTTTGATTATTTCATCTACCACTTTTTCCTAGTGGTTTAGTCCTAGAAACTAAAGAATCTAGGTTGTATTGCATCGCTTAGATATAATAGCGAAGAAATATCATAATTGACTGTTGTATTGTAAATTGTCCTTATTTTATTTTAAAATCATCGGATTTTCCAATAACGACATTTTTCGTTCAGTTACCACTTTAAGGAAGAGTTTCACGGGATTGAAAAATACATCCAATATCTAGGAGGCATGTTGATACTTCTAGAGTTGAGAATTGAGATGCGATACTTGTTTGAAGGAAATTAGTCAATACAAGTATTCAATAAATGGTAAATCACCAAAGTGTGTGAGTACTTACTCCCCCCCACAACACACACACAAAATAAAATTTTAAAAATCAAATTGTAAATCAATTCCAAGCCAGACTACTCCAGACCCTCTCGTTCTTCCCATGAACAACAAAAAGTTCGTTAAGTTGAAGAGAAAGACTCAAGTTCTGAAAAGTATGGTGAAGGAACGTCTAGAGGTAATTAATTGGAAAAGACCATAAACTCATTATTTCTTCGATTCTGACAAAATTTGGAAAGCAAGATAATGATATGATTGGGATTAGCAGAGTAATTTAAAGTAAATTGTGCTGATGAGCGCCTCAAATTTTCTTACGGGGTCAATCAAATTTTTTATTGTATATAGAATTTACAAGATCCACTTTACACAAGTCTCCTAAAGAATGCAATTATGAAGGCTAGTAGAACTCATTATAGGTATTGCACCAACATCAAATAACATAACTAATCTACGATGAACCTGAGATTCTAAAGGAGCTGTGATGACCGGGATTTCCTATTCCCTTTCCTTTCATTTTCCTTCATATGCATTCATATTTACGTGGTGTGGAGAGGTGCTTTGAGGACATGTTTGGTATTTACTCATTTGATGGGGGACTTATGTGTACATATACGTAGATATTTATCTTATGGCATATGTGTGTGCATATATATATATATATATTCTTTTCCTACATGGTATACTTGTAGTTGCACTTAGAGTAAGGCGTATATTAGTCTTTAGTACATAAATCTGCTCTATTTTTCTGGCCGCACCTTCTTCTTCCCTTTTTCTTTTCATTTTCACTTTTATATCTAGTTTTCTAATGCCTATATCATCACCTTCCACTTGGATTTTGGAGGAGCCATAGTTGGAGAAGTTGCAGAGCTCGACAAGAGGAGTATTCCTACGGATTTAGCTTTCCATTTGGTGTATTTTTACTTTGCTGGAAATTCTGGTTTTGTTTATACTTGAGGTAGGGGGTTTGTTATACCCTTAATCTATGGTTCTTTGAATTTAAGGAGCATGAGGGTGTGTGAAGCATGCTTGTGTGAGTTTATATTATGATAGAATAGATAGATTGAAGTGTGTGTATGTGATGGCATGAAAGTTACATGGCTGCAATAATGTATTTTATGTTTAAGAATGTAAGACAAATATATTAGCATGATTATATGTTGTATCATTCTTCATGTGGTGCTCGTGGTATGTTTGGTGTTGCGTTATTATCATAAATGTTGAGATATTTGTTGATTTAAATTATGGAAAGCATGCTAGTAGGTTTAATGCACACCAAGTGTTTGATGAAATGTCTTAGTGAGGTCCTCTATGTATATAAATTCTGTTTTGTATTGGAATTGATGCCGTTTGCATTGGAAGGCATGCCATGATAGTAGTGTGATACTAGGGCATGACTTGTGTAGAACATTACTCACTTAAGTGTGCTTGTGAAGTGCTTAAAGTGGCATATGGTATGTGTATTACCTTGTGGATTATTTGTGATTTTTTGGATATACTCGGGTTATTTAAGGAGAGAGGACATGGCCCTCGGGGCTGGGCTGGAAATCCCCACAAATTGGCCAATTATGTCACCGGCGGGTTAGTAGCCCGGGAATGAACATTATGGCAAGGGGCAAGCACGGGTTCACGCAGGTGTGTGTGAGTCACGAGGTATCCTGGCTTGTTGATATCAAACTCTATTTGTCAAGTTAATTATTTGGATTATAATTGCAACTTGTATTATTCTTATATTTCATCATTCTGCAAATGCCTACTTGTGATGGAATAGGTTCATTTCCTTGTTGAAAGCATGTTCATGTATGCGCTAGTCTAGGGATATTGCCCATCATGTTCTGGAACGTAGACGTTAGGGAGAATGACCCCTTTTGCATTGCCTAGCATACTTTTGTGTTTCTAGGGTCCAAAGAATGTAGCTTATTTGTATACCATTCTTTCCTACTGGGTGGGCATGTTTGCTCACCCCTTTATTTTTCAGGAAAGGGACTTGCTTTGGAGGACACACCTCATCCTTAGCTTGGTGTAGCTTGGTGAAGTTTTTGGATGTTCTTTAATGATATTCGATATGCTAGTTGTAGCCTTTTGTTAAACTTGAATCACATGTACGGGTGATGTACCTTTTTGTCACATATGTATGTGTAATTTTGAAGAGGGAAATGGCTTAGAAACTCAATACCATCTTTTGGAGTTCCAGCGCTATTTCCACTCTTGTTCTTTTTTTCATTTCATATGTGCTGTAAAATGATGTAATGTAACCTGGTTGGCTATCTACCATGAGTATGCATGCTGTTGTGTAAGTTTCTTTTCAGTGTGATGGCTTAGTATTCATTCCAAAGTTGTACTCATCATGTGTGGACTAGTTTCAGGCTAATTGTTCATGGTTAATCACAAAGAATTACCATATCATGTTTACTTCCGTGTTTGGAGCTAGGATTAGAGCCGCGTAATCCTTCCTTTCTCATGCACCAGGTTTCTAGAATTCGGGGCTTGGCAGGAGCCCCACTACCAATTGATAAATCTGCAGCGTGGCCAAATCTCCTGGTTAATTAATTTTTATTCTTGAATCCAAGGGGACAAAGCAGGTTAGTGTGCTTGTGTGTCAAAGGATGCATTATCAATGTGTGTGAATAAGAATGAAACATAAAAAAATTAAGATGAAGACATAGATTTCAAACCTGAGTGAATGAAATTTGTTAAGTCAATTAAAATTAAAAATTTGCTTAATTCAAGATGCAGTAGTTGAGAAAATCAGAACCTAATAATTTACCTTGTTCTGAATAACATCTTCTAATATTGCAGTAATCCTTGCCAAAGTCTCGATCTTCTTTTCCATTTCACTCACATGAGTCAGATGTGCTACATTTCTATCCTCCTAAAGTGTCCACACATGCAAGTCAGTTAAACAAGTACCTAAAGAGACAGAAACACAGTTTTTGATCCTGTGAGAACTTCCAAGTAAGTTTTAAGGCTCAAGTGCTCAGCTAAAGAGACAGAAACAGCTTATTGATATCGACATAAGGTGCATCCAACATATTTTACATTGTAATTCACTTTCAGCAGTAATAGAATTGACTCTAAATTATGCAGTAAAATTAAACCAAATAGCAAACGAAGTATGAAACCCAGAAAAGAGTAAAGTTAATTAAAGGATAGTTAAGGGAATAAAAATTAGAAGTAAGAAGCATGCACTTAATAAAATACAGATGAGTAATATCTAAGGTCCACTGCATTGACCATAGAGATATCCAGAATGCACTAGTGCAAACATGCAGTAAGGTGGAACCATCTTAAAGGTCTTCCACATTTAAAGTTTATATGTTAAACCAAATCAAGGAGAATGCTTGAGGAACAGAAAACTTGACCAGCCATATCAGTTCAAAAGGAAATCCTTATGAACACAAAAGGCATGCACATACTTATGTTTTACTATTTGAAAAATAGCTCAGAGAGCATTCAAGACCTAGGAAGCGTACGTGCTGCATGTATGTCTCTAAAGATTCTCCTTGCCAAATCGTAGATCAGATTACTTCCACATCAAATAGAATGCATATAAAGGAATGAAACAGCATGTAACTATGAAAGAATTAGAAGAGGCAAGAGAAATAGATCTTGACTGTCACCTTTCGACCTTGAAGTTCCACTTGCAAATCTGCTATTTTTCTTTGTACAGTGGTTAGTTCTCTTAAAACCTTTATCAATTCATCACCCTTCTCACCAGTACTGGCAACTAAGTTTTGGAAGTCTTCCTGCACAACTGAAACAAGATCAACTAAAAGTTTCCAAGAATGGACATTATAGTTCACTAAATAATAATGTCACTGGCCCAAACACTTGGATGCTCAACATATTTACCTGTTAAGAAAATATGCAACCACAACATTCAATAAATGATTTCAAAGAAACTATTTAGGCATCTTGACTACTCCAAATATGAGTAACAGTTCATATATCTCAAGTATTCATTCATATAAATAATGATACACCCACACATTCTGCAATATGGTAAAAGAGCAAGGTGAACAGAAAGCCCAAGCTTCCTAGAGACAGGTCGTGAGACAACATCTGAGATAAGATTCTCTTCCTCTCTAAGTCACTATTTAAAACACATATGTTGATAAATTAATTCTTTGTTTGAAACACCAATCCACCAAAGGTACATAGGGGGTATGTGTAATTATGTATGCATAATGTACACACAGAAAAGAAACGAAAGAAAAGAACAAAAGAATACTGAGACTACCCATGCCTATACTCCCATCTCATACAAATATTGTCAAAAGAATCTAAATAAAAGAAAAGAACGACTCCCTAAATTCCAAAAACAAAGGGAGATCAAAATAATTTTTTTAACTTCAGACTAAAATGTTCCTCCCCTTTGAAAGCTTTGTCGATTCCACTGTCCAAATACATCGCAAGAGACATAAAGACACCACTACCTGCACCTTCCTCACTCCCAAGGACAACCCATCTCCATCCCTCCCATAGCTCAACCATATTAGGTGACACCCAATGATTCAGAATGAGTAAAAGAAATGCACCACAAACCCCTCACCATTGCACAATGTCTCAACAACTGATCCACTATTTGCTGTGTGTAACTAAACATACTGAACTCAACGAAGTGTTGTAAAGCTCTTTGTAGTTTAAGTATGCACAAGGAGCCAGGCTCAGCCCACAAATTGGAAATCCAGACCTCAGCCCAGTGCACTTTGATTGGTCAACAGGCTGAGTCAGGGCCTAGCCTAAAACAAAAATTAGAAACCCAAGCCCAGACCATGGGCCTTGAGATAACAGGCTATTGGCCTCTTGAGGGGCTGCTCTACGGCTTCAAACAGTTTTTGAAATTTATCCTCTGTTCGTGCTACATTCAGTTAGTGTTTGATATGGCGGTGTAATGGGTCCTTGGGGTTTAGATGAAGGTATATATACTCCATATATATATATATATATAATGGAATACGCTAATAACTTGGTATAATATAAGTATAAAATAGAGGTACATAATATAATGTACTTAGTAATATAAGTAATTAAGGCCCAAAACCAAGTTACATAATACAGTAATACATAACATAATATACTAATATATGCATATTATATATATATATATATATTAAATATATATAACATACTAATAGGGGGCAGGTACCAATGGGCCAGTGGCCTAGCGGTATGAGCCTCTTACCTACCAAAGGAAGGTCAGGGGTTCAAGTCTCAAAATAGACAAGTGTGTGTGAGTACCAACTAGGAAAAAATAAATTAAAAAAAAAAAAGGGGGTGGGCGGGCCAACCTGAGTGGTGGGCCCTAAGTCCAAGCCCTACCCAATCCTTTGAGGGCCCGACTAGGCTAGCTGGCCAGCGGGCTTGAGCTGGGCCTAAGAAGCATGGACACGGCCACGTCAACACGTCAAATTCCAAAAAAGTAAGACAAGTGCACTGCGTGGGCATGACTAATATAAATAGAAATTTGCATTTATATATCTATTGATTAAGACAGTAATAGAATTTTAATTAATTTATAATTTCTTTGCTAAAGTTGAATAAGTCAGAAGATGAAGCTATTTAAATGTCAAAAGAATATATCATATTATACATGAAATTGCTCTCCTATCTTGTCATTATAGTTATGCTTTTGTTCATTACATACTGTGACATGTGTTTAATGTCAATTTTTAAAGAAGAAGGGGTTGGACACTTTGATGTATGTTCATAATGTTGTTTCCAAGGCTATCATGTGTTTGTTTATATAACAAAAGATTGTAGGATGTGTTGGTCAAGTGCCAAGAATGCATTAACCAACTATCCGAGATATGTGGTTCAAGTGTCCAAAAAAATAGAATTATTTACTAATAGGCCAATGGCCTAGCCGTACCAGGCTCCTACTTTCCAAAGGGAGGTCAGGGGTTCAAGCCTCAGTGGAGGCATGTGTGTGTGAGTCCAACTAAGGAAAAAAAAAAAAAAAAAAAAAAAAATAGAATTATTCTAAAATTATAAACATGGCCATGAAGTGTCGGACAAGTGTGCAGGAGTGTCCATGAAATGTTTGTGCCTGACACGAACATGACACCTTCATAGAAGTGGTAGAAGTGTCTGTGCTTCTTAGAGCTAGGCGTTAGGCCTCAATTTTTATAATTTTGTTCAAACTAGGCATTTCCACGAATCTCCCAACATCAATTAGGAAGAATTTTCCTTTGTGCACAGATTGATAGTTACAATCTTCTTCAATGGTACAAGTCCACCCCCCTCAACCCAACCTAAAAAATAAATAAATTGAGGAGCCCTTTTCATTCACCAAATAGATCTTAAGGAAATTAGGGGTACCTAAACAACTTGGGAAGAATGAAGAGCCTAAGTTTCACGAGAGAGCCAATCTAATGAAGATCATGGCATTACCAATCATTGTCCTTTTGTCTTAGGAAATTAATAGTATAAAAAATAAAAAATAAAATAAATAAAATAAAAAAATCAACACCTCTAGCTTGTTTGCTAGAAAAAACACTATGAAGATAGCCAACCATTATCACAAAAAATCTACTTGAGTGCACAAAGTGGGGCTTTGGACGTGAGTAAAAGAGACCTCTTGATGGGGAAGAAGTAGTCCCACCACAGTCGGAATATCCTCTCATCATTTACCACTCAATCCTGGATTAAATAATGAGGTGTGTCTTGGGCTACCACAATGCCACTAGAAAGGAGGAGCATGCCATATATTACTTAAACAAATAATTTTATGAATATGAAGCAAAACATTCCTTCTTGAGAGAACCAGTTGCAACTTGCATGGGCTGCTCATAGGCTCTACACATTATGCTTCACTATGTACTTGGTGGCCCTCATGAATCCTCTCAAGTACATCTTTGGTCGTAACTCGTAACACCAACTAGATGATCGTGATCTAACAAATACAACAAGGAAAGCAACTTCAACTTTAAACAAAAGGTTCTCATATGAAGAGAGAGGGGAACTCTCTCCCACTGCTACTAAGATTACATTCACATAAGTTCTTCTGATGTTATTATAAGTTCTTAACAGTATAAAAGGAATTCAACTAAAAGATCATTTGTTATGTACAAAAATAGTCAAGCAGGAAAAATAAAAAATAAAAAGAACAACCATAACTTTACACCAATGCTTATAAGATTTCCTCGAGTTGACAAAATTTAGCTAATGGTAGAACTTAAAACTTCTAATACAAAGTTGTGGATTGAACAAGCACTTACTAGTGTAGAAAAATAAACAGAACAACATTACAGCATTGTTTCATAAAATAATGAATTGAATAATGTGGAAGTACCTTTATCACCATATTAAATTTCCATTCGTTGAAATAGAATTTTTGAAAAATTCAAATTGAAGAACACAATCTACACAAGAATTGACAAAGGGAATCAAACTTGTTTATCCATAGAGCATAGAGCATAGAGCATAGAGCATAGGTCAAGATCAAACGGTCACAAAACAGCCTAAGATTGTGAAAGAGACAAATTTCGTCACTGAAATGTGGAGATTCGTTAGAGGATAGTAGTGGGATGAAAACAAGAACAATATAAAATTGTATATATAGAGAGAGAGGACCTGGGAAGGGGGAGGGGGGACTGAAAAGCCAAGATCAGCAGCGATGGAGAGGGCATCGGACATCTCTCCGAGGCGTCTCAGCGGCCTCTTTCCAACCCAAGTCATGTCGTTTCCCGTCCACATTGAGTGTGAATGAGTTGAAAACCTAGACATTGATAGCAAAAGAAGACCCATCACACCAACCAATTGAATTTCACCAATGAAATAAAAAAAGAAGTTACATTTTTCCACCAATGAAATAAAAAAAAGTTACAATTTTCTTTTCAATTGAATTTCCTTTTCTCCTTGAGTACTCCATATTAATGGGTCTCCCTCTGTTTATGGGATTACTAATTTGTGTACAAATGGGGCAAAACAGAGAACGGAATTTGAACTGAATCGTGAGAGAGAAGTGAGGTCGTAACTGATCGTACTTGGAGTGAGAGAGAGGGGAACGTTGGTGACAGAGTACCGGTGATACGGAGAGAGAAGACTGAGATCGCTTCTGGGAGAGAGAGAGGGGAGTGAGAGATCGCTGATTACAGGAGAGAGAAAATGCTACACAGATATAGTGCTACAGTGAATTTTATTAAGAATTGAAAAAAAAAAAAAAAAAACAAACAGCCAGAGCTTGTTTTGTTTGGCTGGGCTTCCCATAGCGTGAGGCTTCAATCTCAGCTCAATTAATTATTATAATAATTATTATTATTATTATTTTTTTGGGTGTTTGGTTATCGTAAAATAGGGTAAAATACAATAAATACCCTTTAACTATATCTCAATTAGCAAAAAAACCCTCTTTAAAATTCTAAAGTGGGAAAAATACTCCTAAACTTAGGTGTTTGGTTGCAAGTTACCCATTTCGACCACCGACGGGTCACCTGGCAACCTAATTTTTATTAAATGACCATACAACCCTTAAAAGCATAAAGACAATATTGCCATTTTTATTACTATAGACCCATACCCACCCAAACGTTACCTTATTTCTCTTTCCAAAAAAAATTCCCAACTCCCTTCCAGCATCTCTTAGGCCATCTTGCTCGATCTCTCATTGAACTTACAGGATTCTCTTTCAATCATTTATCTCTTTTCGTCTATATACACATATATATATATTGTATCATTCAGTTTTTCAATATTGCGAAGGGTGTGCGACTATCTCTTTCTGTATATGTCTCTTTGTGTATATACATGAGGGATGAGGCTGACGAAATAAGTGGGAATTACGTAGGAGATTTGATTGTCGAAAAAGTTTAGTATAGTGTGACTCAATTTGCTAATGTCGTAGGGAATTGCGTCAGTCAATCAGTTTCTAAAGAGGTCAAGAATTCTAAGATTAGTAAGGGAGGTGATGCACCCTATCTCTCTCCACCACCAGGTCCACCTCCATCGCCTCTCCATTAGCATTCTTCTCTCTATCTGAAAAATTCTCTCTTGGCCTTAAATACAACCATCTGTCATGCCAATGACCAAAAAATTTATCACCCCATTCCAATCCACTGACAGAATCCATGTTTCGATGGTGAAACAAACCCATAAATTGTAGGTGAGCACTTAGGTCTTGAGCACGTAGATATTGGTGTTAATAGGATTTGGTGCAAGATAAGGGTTTTCTACGTGATTGGATTTGATTTCGTTCTTAATCGAGAGTTGGGTTCCTTTGTTTGACAAGATAGTTAAACAAAATACTATATGGTCAAACAAACCTTATCCATTGCAATGCATTGTTAACATTTTATTGGCCTATTTTACTTGTAGCTTGCCACTACAAAAACAACGTGGTTTTAATAAGGGTATAATAGTTTTACAATTTTTTGGTGATAGGATATCACTTGATGTGGCACCCTTTTATTGAAGGGTAAAACAATCTTTGCATATTTCCGGTGATATGATATCACCTTATGTAATAACCCTAATTTTAAAAGGATAGTCTCAGCATTTTAGTTATTATTTTATTGCATTTTATTTGATTATGTGGCATTTTCTTTGCTTATTTGCTTAATTATTTTAATTGTGGTGATTTATTTGAATTAATTGTATTATTTATTTTATTTACCTGAATTAGTTGTTTTAATTGTTTAATGAACTAGTTGATTATATTAGTTTTATTAATTATTAATTATTAAAATATAGTTAGGGTTTTATATTCTATTTAGGTAATTAAGTTATGAGCCGACTAGGGTTGCTTTTCTTTTAGTTTTTTCGTCTCTTATTATGACTAGAATTAGGGTAAACTAAATTGCCTATATAAATATGTGTAAGTCTGCCAAGGCTTTTTAG
>JAOTQH010060865.1:0-17103 GCA_025631255.1 Cornus kousa | reverse complement strand
GCCCCTTATATATACATACACACATACACAGAGAGAGGGAGAAAACGTTGGTACTCGGTGACTCTGAAAACGTTCTTGCCACTGACAAGGCCGGTGGCGGTGTACCCATAACCTGATAGTGACGGAGAATCGGCATCGAAACATATAGCGACGAAACGTTCCAAGAACCGGACGGAAAGGGAAGCCTGGTAAAGCCGTGAAATTGGTTGTCGCCGCCGTTGTTAGTGGCGGCTGTGGTAGAGGAGGGTGGTTGGAGGTTGAGTTTCTTGGAGGTGGGGTGTTGTTCTTGGAGAGACGACGACGCCACACATCTCCCACACAACGAAGATATCTAGTCAAAGAGGGTTGGGAGGTGAATCGAAAAGATCGGGTGTTGGGAGGCGAATCGAAGAGGGTTGGGAGGTCGGCTAGTTATGCATGTGTCGCTGCCTTCACCTCGTCGGCTGAGTTGGTGTCGCCACCGTAGACACCATTGGGCTTCAATATGAAGGTGGATAAACCATCGTCGGTGAGAAGAGGGTTTGTGGGTCCTCCAACACAGACCGGGTCATTGTCGTCGGACTCGTTGGCGAAGGTTCTCCATTCAGACCATACTCGGAGTAGACAGTGTCTCCGGCCGAGTGATAGATTGATAGAACCAGCGGGAAAGAAGATGGGCTGTGACCTTGCGGGGCGGCACCGGCGGGAAAGAAGAAGCTCGGTTGTGAGCTTCTCGACGGTTCACGATGTAATGGCAACAATGGTGATGGCGGACTCGGCTGTGATGAGGAACTGTGGCGGTGAGCTCGGT
Organism: Cornus kousa; assembly: GCA_025631255.1. NCBI lineage: Eukaryota > Viridiplantae > Streptophyta > Magnoliopsida > Cornales > Cornaceae > Cornus > Cornus kousa. The sequence continues at coordinate 16,313 of JAOTQH010060865.1, read as the reverse complement.
TGTGAAGAATACCTTGTTTGGTTCCCCTGTTTTGTATGTGTGTGTATATATCTATATACATATGTGTGTGTAATTTTGTGTGTATATATCTATATATGTTTGGCTATTTTATATATCTATATAGATATATATGGGTGTAATTTTGAGGAGTTGGGTTTTGTGTGGTGGTGGTACGTGAATTGAGGATGATGATGGCGGCGGCTGCTGTGGGTCGTCGGGCGACAATTATGTAGTGTGTGTGTATATATATATACACACATACATACAGCTAGCGAGAAAGGGAGAAAGGTTTGGGTTTGGGTTTGGGTTTGAATTTGATCCAAGGTATTTAAGTCAATTAAAATATCAATCTTATATCAAAGGGTAACAAAGTCAATTCACCATTGTTAGGGTCTTTTTGTTCGTTTTTTAAACTTGAAGGGGTGTCATTATCCAAAAAATAAATACCTTTCATCTGTATGTCCTTTTGCCAAATTTCAAAGAGAGGCTGTACCCTTACAAGTAAAACATCTGGCTAGAATCTCATGCACAAATGGGGAAATCTAGAATCTCATACATGAACATATACAGTGGCCTTTCCAATGCATCTTAATAAGATCAATAAACTATTAAAATTGAATAAATCTGTACCAAGCGCCTTGTAAGTTGTAAGGGAGAGATCTAGAATCCGTTACCACCAAAAGCCTTGTAGGTTGATGATATTTTCTAAAAAATACACAATCAGTCTGTTAAAAAATTTCAATTTCTTACTACAAACTTCAAAACTAATTTATTATTTTTATATTTTTTAAATCATTATCTGATATCGATGATAGTGCTGGTAAAACGAATTACAGAATACTTAGTTGGGCCCTGCAAGTGATTTTTCTTTTTTAGAACATACATGCATATATATCAATATATATATGCACACTCGGTAGAACTCACACATACAATTCTATATCACTAAGACCACAATTAATTCATAAAAACATGGCAACTAATCAACGTAACATACTATACATAAACGGTCACAAAAAAAATTAGCAATGCCCAGATCAATCACCATGCATCAAAACAAACTTGTTCTGTTTTATCAGCCTGTCATTTATGACCATATTTTAGTCAAAACATGCGCACACTACAAATATTTGAACTGAGCCTAATCCATGTCGATCAGACCACAATAACATGCAGCACCAAAAAAAAAAAAAAAAAAAACTTATGCAATCCAGCAACTGCTAAAAATTACGGCCATAAAATTAAACCCATTACGTAATTCCCAAACTGGAAATGATTATATCATCAATCCATTTATTATAAAGAGGTAGAAAGTAATTAAATCAGATCCAACAAAAATTTATATATATATATATATATATATATATCCAAAATCATAAAATTGTACAAGTACTTGTCTATTATAACATATAAAGTAGGTAGCATGGCATTAGAATCCAAAACCTAAAACTAGTAGTAGCTACAAAAAGAAATTAGATAGTCTAATTAATTAAGTACTCCTCCATTTTTTTCTTATTGTATGCCCTCCCCGTTTAAGGGTTGTTGTTGATCAAGGACATATCTTTTCCAATACCAGTGTTCTTCCCACACTTGTGACATCTCTTCTCTAGGTATGTTTTTCGTCTCCGGCAGAAAAAGGGCCACGAAAACCGTCATTATGGCCACACAACAGGCGAAAAAGATGAACAACCAGTACTTAATACCACAAAGCAACTTGAGGAAGAATTGTGCAAAGAAGATATCGAAGAGCATTTGGACAGCCACTGTAATACTCCGCGCAGCTGAACGTATCTCCAGTGGGAATATTTCGCTTGCCACCACCCATCCTAATGGCCCCCATGACCAGGCATAACAAGCAACAACAGAGCAGATGCACAACGCTACCAGAATGGCATACCATTTGGACAAATCGGTCATTACACCCGACACTCCAATTTGTATTTTTCCGCTAAGAAATGCCACTGCAATCTGCATGCATAAATATATAAATCGTTAATGGTCATAATTGTTTCACTCTCACAAGTCACAAATAAGTCTAACTATTCAGCCCGAATATCAAGACTTATACAAAATATTTTTCAAAATTAAAGTACCTGAAGTATGAACATTTGGATACCACCAAGCAAAAACATTTTCCTCCTAAACCACTTATGAATTGAAAAAAGAGCAACAATGGTTGCTACAACATTGACACCGCCGGCAATGACTGCCGAGAAGAGCGAAGCATAATTTGGTAAACCTAGGGTTTTGAAGAGCACAGGAGCATAGAGCATGAAACCGCTAATACCAGTGAGTTGTTGGATTAATGGGATGAAAATGGACAAAACTAGTTGAGGTCTGTATTTCCTCTTTCGGATGTTACGCCAAGGGTGCTTCACTTTCTGTGATTCTCGAATAGCGTCCACCAAGTGGTGGTACCCGGCCTCGGCCTCGACGTCGACGTCGACGTCCACGCCACGAATCTTTTTGAGCTCTTGTTTGGCCTCCTCATACTTGCCTCTCTCTATCAGAGAATCTGGAGTCTCGGAGTTGAAATATGCTGAGATGATGATAAAGAAAGCGGTGATTCCAGCACCACCCAAGCTGTAACGCCAGCCATCCTTCATCTCTGAAGTGGCGAAGTTAATGAAATTGGCTATCAATATGCCAACCATCATGCTGAGATGGTAAAAACATGCAGCCGTCCCAGAGACGTATAGTGGCAGCGACTGCATGAATAATATTATTGCATTCATCAATATTAATTTTAAAAATACATCAAAGATTGAAGAAATTAATTACAATTTGTATATGTAGAAAAATAAAATAAAATCAAATAAAGATTCTCGCATGCTGTTGCATAACATGTATTAGGTCAAATAAATTAGAGCTTAATTGCTTGGTTCGTCACTGTTTATTTCTAAAAAAATTGAAAATTATAAAACTGTACAAAAATTTTATTGGGTTAAAACTATTTTCTAAAATCAGTATATTTTCAAAGAACTATTTTTGTACTTTTCTAAAAACAATTTTTTGTTTCTAAGAATTGATTTCAGAATTTCAAATGAAGCAAAATTATGCATGTACATACAAGATAAGATAGCTTCCAAACATGCATCAAGACTGAGTATATGATGATATTATCATATTTAATGACTTCGTGATAACATCATTCCTTACTCACATAAATCAATTAGATACATCGGACTATTTATCATTATTTATTTGCTTATATGTACTCAAAAATAATTTTCTAATTTATGGAATATCCAATTCCAGACTAATAGACATTAATCCTATAAAAGGAGGTAATATTTGCACTTTTAAAATAAATAAATAAATAAATAAAAACAATTAATGCACTCTACCTTCTTTTATACTCTAAGCTTTAATTTATTTTACTTTCTTCTAGTATTTATTTATTTATATATACTAAATAAATATTTTTTATTCTAACAAAAGAGAGAATTTATTCAACATTAAATACCTTAACACCAAAACCAGCTCCGATCCCCAATAAAATACGTCCCACAATAAGCATCCATAATTTTGCCGCAAAAGCATTAAGCATGGCGCCAACAAAAAAGATTAAGCCACTCAAAATCATACAATTTCTGCGACCGCATTTTTTGATGAGCCACAAAGTCGAGAAGAATGCCACAAGCACGCCCATGTAAAGGCACGAGGTGAAGAATGTCAATATATTACTGTCGAATCTGCAATACCGCAGGTTCACTGATTGATCAACATCAACCTCCTCCTCCCCATAAACTTGGGGGAAGAATTTACTCAAAAAGGGACCCATGCACGTCACACCACCTATTATTCATCCATAACAGCCACAAAAAATAATTAAAATCACACACACACATATATGTTTATACACATATACAACACATATACATATATGGATACATATATATAAATTGACAAAGAAAAAAATAAATCAGCATGATTAATTACCGGATATTCCAATCTCGTATCCATACGTAAGTCCACAGGACGCACCAAAAAGCCAAGCTGCCACCATATATCTGGTGATTTTTCGAGGATAATTAGTATTATCAACCTTATTATTATCATCACCCTTAGTATTATAGCCCATTTGAGTTAAAAGAAACTAGAGAGAAAAGACCAGATTATATGTGTGTGTGAGAGAGATTTTATATAGGAACAAAGTTTATCCCTTAAAACTCTTAATCCTTTTACAACTTTAATTACGAGTTGATTTTACGCACTATTTTTGTTGTCAGAACTCTTAATCCTTCTAGAACTAGATAATTTGTTGTCTAGTTAGATCTTAATTACGCACTAATTAATTAGTTGTCAAAACTCTTAATAGTAGATAATTTGAATAAAAGTTAGTTCTTGCTCCTTAGTCTAATTTAGAAGTTAGATTTTTTTTTTTGTTGTCCGGTTGATGCTTCATTTATTTTCCAGTTATAATTACGAGTTGATTTTACGCACTATTTCTGTTGTCAGAACTCTTAATCCTTTTAGAACTAGATAATTTGTGGTCTAGTTAGATCATAATTACGCACTAATTAATTAGTTATCAAAACTCTTAATAGTAGATAATTTGATTAAAAGTTAGTTTTTTTTTTTTGGTTAAAAGGGAAAGCTTTAACAAAGAAAAAAATATGTACAACAGAGTCATTTGAGCTAAGCCCAGGAACAAGCTCCAAGGCAAGCACCAAAGACTAAACTAAGCAAAACACAAGACCTACAGCAATGAGGTCCAAAACAGGTACTATATACAAATGGGACAGACAAAACCAACCAAAGGACTGTGCTGCTCATTGTAAGCTACATTCACTCCCCAAGCACCAGTATTGAAAACAGGTCTATTTCATATTAGAAACCATGATTGACCAGATGCAAATGAACATCCTTGTAAGAAGAGTTGCTGCATTGCCTCCACTGAATTGATTTTGCATAACTCAGCACTGTTTCTTAACTTGAGTGAGGCAAACTTTGCTTTGATACACCCTTTGATGAGATGAATAATATGAAGAGCAGAAGCTGTTTTGTTCCTGAAAGCTCTTGAATTCCTATCCTACCATATGTAGTAGATGGCACATAAGAGAAGTAGCTTATGGATAATGAAATGCTTCTGAGTCCACGTTGAAGAGCACCATGCTACAAGATCCTTCCAATTGTCTAGTTTGATGTAGAACCCTACTGCATGCTGAACAAATCCCACACAATGCTGCTGAATTGGCATTTGAAGAAAATATGATCCACTGATTCATCCCTGCAAGACATAAGTAGCAAGCATTTGTATAATGTTTCTTCATCATAGGTTTGGTATCCAATGTTGCCAATCTTTCTTTAAGAGCCATCCATGCAATAAATCCATCCTTGGGAATATGGTGTTTGAACCATATAAGATATTCCCAAGCAAAAACCAGAGAGGGAGGGGAGAAATACACCATAGTAAGCTTGTGAGAATATTCAAATGCTGAACTTGGCAACCACTGAACTTGATCAATCTCATTTGATGGAGAGGGGATACTTTGAAGTTGAAGGGCAAATTCTTGTGAATGGAAGAAAGGTACATGCTGAAGAGAGCTTGAAATGACCCACTGATTGTTGAAAATTAGGCTATCAACTTTGACTTGAGAGTCCAGTTGAAGAATTTCCATATCAGTGAGTCCAAGTTGTGTTGCAATAGGACCATTTGGTAGCCAAAAGTCCATCCATAAGCTAGTAGAATCCCCTACTCCAACTCTGTGTCCAACTAAGCCCCTAGCCATATCCCTCAGCTTGAGAAGTCTTCTCCAAAATCCTGAACTGGAGGATGAAGCTTTGATAGTCCAAATGGTTTTGGCTTTGGTAAGGTACTTGAAAGTCCAGGCAACCCAAAGACTTTCTTTTCTTGAGCACAGTCTCCATAGAAGCTTTAAGCTTGACACTTTATTAATGAGTTCAAGTGAAGGAAATCCAAGACCCCCAAAATTCTTTGGCCTACAAATAGTAGTCCAAACCACTTTAGCTCCTGTGTTCTTAAGGTCAGTTAACCAGACCAGAAGAAACTTCTTAGAATTTGGTTGATTTGGTCAATGACTTTCATGGGGAGAATAAATGCTTGTGTCCAGTAGGCTTGAATGGAGAATAGAATTAAGTTTATCAGAGTAGCTCTTCCTGCATATGACAAAAATCTAGAAGTCCAATTAATGACTCTTGATGTGATTCTATGAATTAAGGTTTGACAGTCATTGGCATTGATAGTTGATGAGGTTAAAGGCAACTCAAGGTATGTGATTGGTAGTGTCCCAATCTCAAACTAGAGAAGAGATCGATAAGATGTCTTTCCTAGTTTGGGTGTTAACCCCTGCAAAGAAGAAATGACTTTTGGAGCAATTGATAGAGAGTCCAGAGAACTTAAGGAAATGGTTGACTGCATTATTCAAAACCTCAATAGATACAACATCACCATAGGAGAACAACATGATATCATCTGAAAATGCTAAGTGCATGTGACAGTGAGAGCTTGCTACATCTCCAATGGTGCTTGAAGTTATTGCTTAAATTTGTGAGATTGCATTGTCAAAGGCCAGTGATAAAACTTCCATTGCAAGAACAAATAACTGAGGAGAGATGGGGTCACCTTGCCTGACACCCCTCTTTCTTTGAAGAAACCACACAATTGTCCATTAACGGATATGAAGTATGAAGGAATGGTAATACACTGAGCAATCCAATGAATAAACTGGTGTGGAAAACCAAACAATGTAAAGACATCAAGGATAAACTGCCAATATATGTAAAGTATCAAATGCTTTCCTTAGGTCAATTTTGAGGGTACAACAAGGTGGATGGGATGCTCTATGATAACCATTTAATAGTTCATGTGCCAATAAGATATTATCTGTGATATGCCTATTTTTTACAAATGCTGTTTGGGTAGGGCTAATAATAGTAGGGAGGACCATGGCTAATTTGGTAGCAAGGAGCTTAGAAATGCATTTATACAACAGGTTACAACAAGATATAGGTCTATAGTCATTCACAGTGGTGGGATTAGGGACCTTGGCAACTAGAGCAATGTATGAACAATTCAATTCAGCAAGCATTCTCCCTGAGACAAAAAAATCCTTAACTGCAGTAATGATATCTTGACCAATGATAGGCCAAGCATGGGTGAAAAAACAAGAGTTAAAGCCATCGGGCCCAGGGCTTTTATAAGGATGAAATGAGAGAATGCATTGCTGTATTTCCAAGTCAGTAGGAATTTCAGTGAGTGTGGGCAACAAGTTGGCAGGAACTGACTTAGATATAAGGTTTGAAAAGGAGGACATACCTGGATAATGGCTGTAGCTTTGCCCCAGCAGGTTCTGAAAGTGCCTCAAAAATTCATTTTGTAGGTCAGTGCCTTGAACAACCTCTCCATTTAGATCTTGAATTGAAACCACCTTCCTTTTGTTAACCTTTGATGAAAAACACCTCATAAAGTACGAGGTATTTTGATCACCAACCTTCAACCAATGAACTTGAGCTTTTTGTTTAAAGAACATCTCCTCAGCAAGGCAAAGGTCTGCATATTTCTTTGCAATAGCTTTTTCACTAATCCTTAACATGTCATCTGCAGGATTAAGATCTAAGCTTGATTGACACTGATGAAGCTCATCTTTACATGCTGCAACTTTCACTGATATGTCTCCAAATTCATTTTTGTTGAGTGCTCTTAGTGGTTGTTTCAGAGCTCTCAGTTTTTGAATGACACAAAACATTTTGGTGCCTTGGAAGTGCTTCTGCCATCCATATTGGACAATGCCTAGAAATTTTTCATTTGTGGCCCAAAAGTTAAAGAATCTAAATGGCAGATTCTTCCTTGGTGCAACAACCCCAAGTTTGACCACCATTGGGGAGTGGTCTGAAATACCATGTGGCAAAAACTCAGCTGAGGAAAGTGAGAATAAGTTCATCCAAACTTGGTTAACAAGGACTCTATCTAATTTCTTTGAGATGTTGGCTGATCCAAGACTGTTGTTTGTCCAAGTGAAAAATATTCCATTAAAACTCAGGTCTTCAAGCTCACTCCTGAACAAGAAATTTTTAAAATCTTCCATCCCTTGAGACCATCTAGGAGCACCCCCAAAAGCTTCATTCACATGAAGGGTGACATTGAAATCTCCCATTAAGATCCATGGAACATTAGGCTCAATGTGATTACTAAGACATCTCCATAATGAAAGTCTCTCTGAAGCAGTGTTGGCAGCATACACCAGTGAGATGAGGCATCTTAATTTGAGGTCATTCAACCAAATAGCACAATTGAGAACTTGGCTATTTTCAGACATCACCATCAGAGACAAAACCTTTGGATTCCATATCACCCAGACTCTCCCCATCACTGAAGAAATATAATTACATCTGATATGCCAAGAGGGAGCAATGAACTTGTGAATTATGTCCATATTTGCTGAACTGACTTTGGTTTCCAAAATTGCTATTAAACTAAGACCAGAATCACTGATCAAGTTCCTTACCTCTACTTGTTTGGGGTGAGAGTTCAACCCCCTAATATTCCATGCAGCCCAGTTCATTGAGATGAACTGGTGAGTTTGCACAACCCCCTAAACCCCTTGAGGGTAGACCCATTACTCAGACAAGGCTTGGAGATCTTTGTTTTCCTGCCAATTTTGGAGTGCTTTCCAAGAGATGGTTTCCTGCTTTTCATAGCCTTGTTGACAATTGGAGAGTAGGTTGGATCATAACGACAATGGGTGGATGAATCGTCATCCTCTGGAACATAAACCTCATCTTGATCAGGGCCATCATCCTCATCAACAGTTTCCACATTCATGAGTGCATCAAAGTTATTGAAGACAGGTAAGTGAGGAGATGGGAGTGTTTTACCACATTCAACAATCATATTATGGCATGAAAGGTCAACCACAAGGTCTGTTACTCTGAATTCTAATTCTAGTAAGGGTTCCACTGGATTACTACATTCAGGCCTCGAGGTATTTGTATTGACATTACAAGTTTTGGCTTGAGGCAGAGAAGCTGTACCACACTGCTGGATTTGCTGAGGGGTGGAGGAGGAAGCCTTGTGTGGTGAACTACAAGGGTTAGATTGGGTGAATGGATTTTGAATGGCAGTGCATTTGGTTAGTGCTTTCTTTTTCTTTTTTGAAGCAATTTCCCACTCTTTATCCATTGTTTTAGCTGTAGGAGGGTTATGGGCTACTATATTGTTTGCAATACATTGACCGTTTGCATGACCAAATGAAGAACATGAGGAGCAAACAGGGGGAATCCATTGATAAACTGCTCTAATTTTCTCAAGCTTGTTCCCTTTGGATCTCACATGAAAGGAATCAGGTAATGGGGATAAGGGATTGATTTCAATACACACCATAGCATAATCAATTCTATCAATGTTCTGAGTATTAGCATCAGCAAACAAAGGCTTACCAATTGCACTTGCAACATAGCTTAATCCTTTTGGTGACCAAAGGTTCAAAGGAACATTAAAGAACTTGACCCATATAGAAGCAGTCTTAGAAGATTCCAAGGTGATAGGTGGAGTTTCAGTGTGCCACATTTTAAGAGAGATGGGTGTACCTGCAAAGTGCCATTGCCTACCTCCAAGGATCCTTCTGCAGCTTTGTGGAGAGTCGAATTTGAAAAAGTATTTACCCTCCTTGTTCACAATGACTTTTTGTAGACCTCTGGCACTCCAAATCTTGCGTGCAATACTTGATATCAGTTTAAAAGGCATCTTCTTGCTGAAGTGACCTTCTAGGCAATCCTTCCAGAAGCTATCACCATCATCACAAACTGATTCTGGAGGCTCAACTATAAGGCCCTCATTCTGAAATTGGGGTGCAAAGTAATCAAATTTCCATTCCCCTTTCTGTGATTGAGCCACCGAAGCCCAACTTTCGTTCCTGCAACTTGTGTCATTATCCTTGTTACTCTCTTGTTGGTCCTCGGGTAAAGTTACAAGAGCAAGGCTATTTTTTGTTTGGTTGGTCTTGGGTAATGACTGGTTGTGATGGAACGAGAATGATTGAGAGCTAATTGGAATGGAAGTGGGAACAACTTGGTTACTGTGCTTATGTAGCTGGAGGGTAGTGTCTGAAGGGATTTGACTTGGCATGGTAGGTAATGTCAGGGTTGGGGTCTGAGATTGAGGCAGAAATTTCGGGTCAGATCCCTCATTGTTTGAATTTGAATTATGGTGCCTAATGTCTGAATTACCCTCTTGTTGCACTACTGGTGGCGCGTGGAGCACACTTTGGTTGACAGAGAGATTTGTTGCTGAGATTGAGCTTGTCGCACCATAAACCTTTGGATTGCTCTGTGAAGCTGGGGGTAATGAAAACTGTGAACCATGTGTCTTCACCAAATCCAGAACTAAAGCCAGCTCTTTTTCCTTTACTATGAATTTTTCCCATGCTTCTTTAAATTCCAGTTCCTTTTCCTGTAAGAGAGACCTAAGTTTTGCAACCTCCTCAATGAGCTCAAACTTTGAAGCATCCATAACTGCCGCTTCAATGCCATTAGGAAGGAGAACAACATCATTGACCTCAAGCCCAGTGGGGTTCAAGATTCTATCTTTCTGCAATGCGAGTCTAATTTTCTCTTTAGTAGCTCCTGCAACTGTAGGTGATCGTGGAAGGACGTGATCTGGATTTTTACTAATTGATTTCCTGGGAGCTAATGGAAGTTTGGGAGGTGCAGAGTGCTTAGGATGAGAGGGAAGTTTTCCATGAGAAAAATGAGGTGGAGCTGTTCCAAGTTTTGAATGAGAGTCAAGTGGTTTGTGAAGTGGTTTAGCAGGGCTTATGTAGTGCAGGGATTTTTTGTTGTTGTGTTGTAGCTGAATGGAGTTTGGGAATGTGGCAGGGTGTGAGGAGGGGGGCTTTAAGTGCTTTGGTTGAGCATGCTTGTAAAGGGTTTGTTGTTTGGAGGTAGTTGCAATGGTGGATGAGATATTTGGCCTAAGGGGTTTGGTTGATGGTGGCGGATAATGATCAGCAGGTTGGCCAAGATGTGAAGGTGGTTGTGGGGGTTCATACACTTCAATCTGCAGGGGACGATTGGTAGGTGAGAAAGGTGGTTTTAGGTGGTTAGGAGCTGGGTTAATCCGGGAAGGTCTCAGGGGAGGCTTCAGGGGAGGCTTCATTTTTTGATATTTTCTTGTCAAATAATTATCATTGTTGGAATAGAAATAATTAGACTAAAGGATAATCAATGACTCAAATAAGAGCTTTAATTTTCATTTAAAATTATTTTTAGACGCCAAACATAAAATATTATTTTTAGGACCTTTGGCAAAAAAATAAAATAAAATAAATAAATAAAAATAAAATTGATATTTTACAAAAGAAGTTTCATATAAAAAAATATTTTTTTTGGAAGATATTTTATAATTTTATGTCGAAATAAGCGAAATGTTAATGAAAAAGGAATTTCAAATGAAGGACTTGTTGGGCTTAATTGTAAAAAGTACATGACTAATTTGTCTTTTAAAACAAAAAGTAAAACTTAGTGGTAATTTCATTAGTATCCATCAGCTACCTAGTTACCTTCTCTTGGTTATTACTACTACAGAAGATAAAAAAAGGAAAGAAAGAACAGAAAACATAAATGGACACGTAATGTAGTAGAAACTAGGAACACATTTCCGGTTCTTGATCATTGGCTACGAGAGGCTGATGGAACGTGAAAAGCAGTTGAACTCGGACCATAGTGTATTATGTCCTTCCCAAAATTGGTTTTCTCCTTTAACTGAAGCTAGGCTCTCCTCATATACAAAAACCTCAAGGCTGTAGTTATCTCCGCCAGGTTCAAAGTACTTAATTTCTTGGGTATTAGGGCTGTAAATAACTAACAGTGAAGTGTCATTATCGAAAATGAACTCTCCATTTTTTGAGCAACCAAGCACTCTATCCACATTTGATAAGGGTCCGATAATTAATTGTTTGGTCCAATATCCTTCCTCTATCATCATCCATACGTCAACTTGCTTCTCTACCTCACGAGGATCATAAAGCAGCATAGCAATAGATTCATTGTACAAGGCAAGAGCACCAAATTGTGAATTCTTAATGTCTAGTGGTGCCAATATCCTTTGAAAAGCCTCGTTTTCCATGTCAAACGAAAGGACCAAATAGTTATTATCATTACCCTTAATTAGCCAGTAATAAAGTCCATTTATGCATGTGTTGCCTAAAGTCTCTTGTATGTAATCATCGGGGCATAAATCAGTTTCAACTAGTTTCCAAGAATCAATACCTAGGTTATACACTGAAACAACTGCATGATCATATGGGCAATCAGCTTTTTCATCCCAAAGATACTGAATCCAGATCACCTTGTAGTTATTGGTTACTAGGTCTAACCCAAATCCATAATGATTATTGTATGGCTTGGTATAGGGTGGGAGGACGGGATCGAATACAGGGAGAGGTTTAAATTCTCTTGTAGTGGGGTTCCACAATGCTATTTGATACCCATCACAAATACAAAGTATACCGTTAAACGAGTCAATAACAGATGGACGTTTGGGCGTATGAGGATCCTCAATATCATGATAAACAATAGGTATGTTGGTAAGGATTTGAAGACGCAATAGAGCTAAAGCATATCTACTGGTGCTATAGTGGTACCGTTGAACAAGGAGATAGGCCTTGCGGTTTTGGTGATGGAGGTGCTTGCTAATGAAATTGGAGTTTTTGATGAGGTCGCGCCAATATTTACACACACATTGAAACCGCAGTAATGATTTGACAGACAGCCTCAAGAGAATCTCAAGTACCGTGTCCTCTTGCATATGATGAACATAACTCTTGCTTCTCATTACTTGTGTTGCTAATCAAGTCTTTAGTTATTTTGATTCATATTTTGAATCAATTCATTTTATCCTGATGCAACAAACAGAATACTAAAAGAACAAACTCATGAGAAATATTTGATGAGAAAGGACAGAATAAAAATAACAAGCAAGATAAAAGAAAAGAACAAAAACGAACTCAACTCACAGCCTCACAACTCCTAAGTTAATACAAATTCATAGACAATGAATCAAAAATAGAATATAATAGAGAAAAAAGAAAAGGTTAAATTTTCTTTTTTCATTCCGCTTTAAGGCCGTATTCCCCGTCAATGACTCAACTGTGGACGTGTAGAATATATATATATAGATCAACATATATTATATGGAGTATATAAGAAAAATTAAGGACAAGACGAATAAAAAGAAAAGCAAAATCACAGAAAAGTAATGAAGGATTAAAGGGAAAAAAAAAATAGTTCAGGAGGAATGAAGGACAGACGGAGCTTTTATTGAGACCAGAATGTAGTGAGAAATAATTGAAGGCAATTTGATCTGAGAGATGAGAGTTCCTCGCTAAAATGTTTGCAAGCAACTCGGTTTTTCCCTTTGAAACAATGAACAAAGGATCTAAGGATGCGCTTGGCGAAATTAATTCTATAACGGCCTTCAAAAATCATGGTCCAAATAGAACATGATAACTTGTTAAGTAATCCATTTGGAAGCCATATTGTGGGGTCAAATTAAAGATCCAAAATTCAGGGAGTCAAAGCTTCCAAGCCATGTTACAACTGATTTTACGCGCACAAATTTGTTTTTGTGCAGAAAATCAAGCAAATTCTTCATTTGGAGGAGCTTACATTAAATTCACATAAAGGAGAAATTATACTGTACGCAGGGGTGCCGCATCATTGAGCCTCTATGGTAACCCCAACAAACTATAATAGACATGGTAAACTAATTAAAAAGGTCCACGTCCATAATGTATCTGACGGTGGTGTTAACTCAGTATGAAATTTGATGTTGAATAATAAATTTTTTAAGTGCTTGTCATACATTTGCGTGCATTTAATGTTAGATGTAGTAAATGGTTTTAATGGGAATTAGTTAATGACAATTAGTGTGAGGTTAAAGGTTTCAAAAAATCAAGAGGCATGGTAGTTGTACCTACTAAATATCATAATAGTGGGAATAGTGGGAGTTAAGCTACATGTTATGTTAGTGTGAGTAATTGGGACACTTCATTGTAATTGTTACACATATGTTCTCAAGGCCTATATATTCATGTACTCTAGCCAACTATGAGAAGAAGTTAGGATTAAGTGAAATAACATATTTCTTCCTCCATTTCTCTTCCAAATTATATTGAGTTGTATTTGTTTATCTAGCCCACTTATTTTCAATAAAGTGGTATTTAAGCAAAGTTAGAAAGTGGTTTTAGAGCAAAAGCCAATAAGGTGGTATTTGTGTAAGAAGTAGACTAACATCACTCAAGCTCAAGAGTAGTTCAGAATTAAAGCTGATTTCTTCTCCCTCACAGCTATAGACACTCTTCCAGCAAGGTTGCTCCACATCTAGTGGACATCTCTGGCCCCTATCCTAAGCATTGGTGATGTTTGTTCATGGCTGAAAGCTAGAGAGGTTGCCTTATCTTTTGGCGGCTATTGTCTTTGTTGTTTCTTTTTTGTTTTACTTTGTAGTTGCTAAAGGAGGTGTTGTTCCTATTTGTTTCCCCTTCGAGATTTGATTGTATATTTCACATTTATTTATATATACAAGCTTACCCTTTTTAAGTAAAAAAAAGGTGATTGTTTAAAAGAGAGAAAGGGGTGAAAAAAAGAAGAAGAAGAATAAGTGAAGGGTATTTTTTTTTTTTAATTTTAAAAAATAATTTTTAGTTTTTAATTTAATATAAAATAGTAAGGTCAAATTTGTCATTTCACAGCCTAATTAACAAATCAGGTACAAATATTGAGCCAATGTGAACATTTTTTTTAAAAGTGTAGGGATTTTTAGAAACAGGTTAGGATTTTATGATTAAAAAATGAATGTAGTGGAGGTTTTATGATTTAAGCCCTTCAAGTAATCAATGCTAGTAGTTATATCAAATTTGTTGTATCTAGTTAACATAGGTGGTGCTAAATATGTTATATTTAGAAAATAGATGCTTATTATGGAAAAAATAATGAATACTTCGAAGATACCTACTGTTACAAGTAAGACTTGTCCCACAACGAATTTGATTAGGGATTTAAGTATATATAAATGAGTGGGTATGCAGTACCACCAAACAACTTAAGTTTTTGTATAAATGGGTATCAATGGATGAATGTGCCGCACTATCTAATACCTTAAGCTTTTGGGTAGTTGGATAAGTCTACCTGTTTCAGTTGGTATCGGAGGTAAACTGAATCCTTAATCTCGCATTGTGAGTTCATATAGAAAAGAATGTTATAAACGCAAACTTATCCTGCATCGAATTTGGATAAAAATAAATAAATAAATAAATAAAAATAAATAAGTATCCAACACTATCAATTAACTTACACTTTTAAATAAATAAACAAGTTCGCACCAATTTCAGTTAGCTTTATTTTCTCTTGTATCTCAGCCGGGAAATGTGCAAATGAAATTTACTTGAATGATTTGAAAACTAAAATTACACCGTGTGTGTGCCACGACCTTGACTTTCAGATGGATCATTGGTAAATATCTACTTTGATTGAGTGCTGGGTGTCGATGGCAATAGCTCCCAGCCCTGTTTTAATTGGGTAATGTACATGCCATATTTATAAGTTTGTAAGCATCAACCGATTGGACATCCATGTTTTAATCATATTTGTGAAATTTTTATTTATTTAATTTATTTTATAACTTTTGAGTACAATTTGTAATTCATCATTGGACACGTGCCATTCATCAACAACACCCCTTCCAGATTCATCAAATAATAATGAGCAGCTCACCTCCAGAAAACCTACCCACATGATAATTTTGTCAAATAAAAAGAGGCTTTGTAGTATTGCAATACAAATGGCGGCCGGCTACGTTTTCGCCATCATACATGAGTAGTGAGCGAGCGCTGGAATATAATGCCATTCCTGTACGTCAATGGACATGTATGTCCTTTGTAATCAATTAATTAAGACTATGAATAGTTTACGATTTGCTGTATGGGATTGGATGGATGTCTGTATGGAATTGCATTGATTCTTCTTCGTGACTAAATTCACGAACGTGTAGAACATGCAAATGTGAACTCAACGACCCGACTTTTATAATCCCCACATATGGTTTTGTTTTTTTACAATAATTGAAGGTGACGTTACCCTACTGGAAATTTATTCTAAGCCTTTGCAGAATAAAGTTTTTTATTTTTAAAGTATCTCTTAGAGAGTCGTTAAAAAAAATTGTGTTCTCATGCTTGCATTAGCACTACGTCACTTTTACTATTGCCCCTAAAAATGTTGCAATATTACTTTCAAATTAACAATTATTGCATTTAGATTGAAGAAATTGGAAGAAAATGAGAAAGAGAAAAGGA
>JAOTQH010060651.1:4560-27315 GCA_025631255.1 Cornus kousa | reverse complement strand
TTTAACCCCTCCGTTTTCTAAAAAAATCCCCCCGTTCCGTTTCTGTTCACTACCGCCCTCGTACAGTCGTTGCAGAATTGCGTGGCACGTTACGTAGTTATTGGAAAAACCAAGTCCTATTTAGTTAATTCCATTTTCATCCCTTAAAATAATAAAAGCGACAGCGATGACTGACATAATAATACCACATGTTCCCGACCCAATCTCACCTCAGCGCGTGTAACTCAAACAACAAGAAAATCCGTCCCTGATTGGACCGTGTCAAAATAGTAGCTTGTTGGCGCGTGAGAATCATTCCCAGTGGTGAAACATTGTGGGGGCTGCTGTGTATATAATTCATGTCCGTATTATGAGGGTCTTTCCTCTTTTCCTTCCTTTTTCTTTCTCTTCCCTCCCATTTCTCTCTCCTCTCTCTTTCTCTCTCTGGATCTCTGATCTACTTGTCTGATCATCTTCTCCATCAGAATTCAGCTTCTCCTCTAAGTTTTTGCTTCTACATCTAGTGGGTTGATTCTCACTTGTTCTTTGAACATAGATCTATTGTCTATATATTGATATATATTACCATCTAACTTTCGAGGCACAAACATATATATAGAGAGAGAGAGAGAGGGAGAGAGAGATCGAATAGAGTTATTAGAGAAGTGATCGAGAAGATGACTACTACAGGTAATTTAGCAGGGCAGTTTGGGGACACAACCTACACCAAGGTGTTTGTTGGGGGCTTGGCTTGGGAGACGCAAAAGGAGACCATGAAGAAGTACTTTGAGCAGTTTGGTGAGATCTTGGAGGCTGTTGTGATCACTGATAAGACCACCGGAAGATCCAAAGGCTATGGATTTGTATGCCCTTTTCTTGATTCTTTCTGTCATACTTGCTTCTCTGATTTCATGTTCTTCAACATTATCTATATTCCTTTTTCTTTTCATTCTTGTCAATGGTTTTTATTGCTTTGTCTCGATGATTGTTTGTGTTTTGACAAGATCTTGAAGGAAATGAATGATCTGGTGATGGGTTTTTCAAATTTGTTGAGAAATTTTGGGAAATCATATTGTTTCATTTGTGGTTTGAGATATTGATTTTCATTTTAGGTAACTTTTCGGGAACCGGATGCAGCCATGAGAGCTTGTGTTGATGCTGCTCCTGTGATTGATGGGAGGAGGGCCAATTGCAATCTTGCTTCTTTGGGTGTTCAAAGATCTAAACCTTCTACTCCAAAACATGGTAATTATACATATACATATATACATATACTATTACAATCATATGGGTTTGTCTTGATTATGGTCTCAACCAAAGTTTTTAATTTTCTTTCAACTGTGTTAGATGCTTAGATGTTTTCTACTAAGGGTTTTGCATATACATTTGATCCATTTTGAGCAAACACATTCACATCTTCATCCAGTATATATGAATATTCCTCTAATTATAGAAAAGTTGTACTCTAAATATGCTTCTTCCTTTGTTTTAAAGAATGGTAATTTTTTTTTTCTTTCTTTCTTTTTGGTAATTAATTCATTAAGGTGAAATATTGATACATTGATCAAAAAGTTTTTAACCATTCAAGAATTTATTTACATGCATACACTAATAATAGAAAGGTAATGCATGTTCTCCAAAAGCATGACAGCTCATTCTACTACATGTGCCAGTGCTTCTTTCGCTTTTGCATTGTAATTGTTTCCAGTTGGCTTTATATATATATATATATATATAATAAATATATATGTGTGTGTGTATTTTATAGGAATTTCATTTCATGGGTGATGATTATATATATGTATATGTTAGTAATTTGGTTTTTAAATATGAAATGAGCAGGAGGAGGAGGAGGAGGAGGCAGGAACTTGAGAGTAATGAGCTCTTTTCAGACAGGGTTTCAAAGTGGAGTGGGAACAGCTTTTCCATCGGCAACAACCTTCCCTCATTATGCCATCCAACAAGGGATACCCTATAATGTCTATGGGTATGTTATATATGATGCATATATATATATATATATATGTATATGCATGCTTTATTATCATCCATACATGTCTCTCTCTATACAGTTTGGAAGCTGCACGTGCATTGCCAACTCATGCACATCTTCCCTTCACGCATGCTATTGCTAGCTCATCCACTACCCTCTCTCCAAGTTGTCTTAAATGGCAACCATCAACAAATTTATTCCCTTTTTTGTCAAACACATATTTGTTCCTTCCACAACTCTCTCACTCTCTCTCTCTCTCCTCTTTTTTGGTTTTTTTTTTTTGTCAACATATATTTGCTCTCTCTCTCTCTCTCTCTCACACACACACACGCACACACACAGGCACTCAGCTAACAGTATTAATACGCGCGTAAATGAGAAACATTCACAGAATCACAATGTTAATTAATCTTTCCTTGCTGCATGTTGTAACATATGCTAAAATGATTGCAACTTGTCATATGCCCATTTAGGGTTAATGCATGTAAGCATTCATTCATGCTCATGCATGCATACTATAGATGTTTTCATTTGATGGTTCATATATTCTCACTCTTGCTTATATAGTCTTGCGACTCTTAGTTTAGATTACTTATGTAACAAGCTTCAAATTCTAAATATATATATGTATATATTATTATGAAATTTTCTAATTGTTTTTTTCTTAATTTGTTTTTTTAACACAAGTTTCAGGTACTCTCCATACTCACCAGATTACTCTTATCCTACGGTTTGTTCATACCTCTTGTCTTGCTTTTTCTACTTCAATATTTCCTGATTAGGGTTTGTTTGGAACAGACTTCATAATATTTTGGCTAATTTGATTAATATATGTTAATACATGATTAGTCACATAAGTAAAAATGAATCTATCTTGGGGGTCGTGTTAAATACAGTTGCTATTGTGTCATCGATATTAGTGTCATATTAAAGTTTTTTGTTTTTTTTTAATAAATAATGAAAATAGAGAGGGAAAAAATACAGTCGCTAAGGAATTTATGACTTGACTTTTGGCAAAAATGTTCTTGGCGCAATGATTTGATTATATAAATAAAAGCCTGCCTAGAAAACCTAGTACTGTTAATAAGGTCATTTAATGCTTTTGGTGGAAAAATTAAGTCTAAAATGGTTGACCATTGAAGACCATTTTATCCTTTTGGTTCCCAGAATCTAAAGGTCAAGGCATCAAGGGTTACATGCACATGCAATAGTCAAATAACTAATGATAATCTAACAATTCCGTCAAAAAAAAAAAAAAAAAAATGATAATCTAACAATGTTGAGAATATATATATATATATTTTAAATATTGTGGAGATAAGTTTAAGTAACATTACTGATTTTCTTTTCATCTTTTTATTTGTTCAGAGTTACTACAGTGTGTATGGAGGGGCAGCTGCCCAGTATCCGATGTACGGAGCGGGGGCTGGCGGGATGATGACCAGTGCAGCCGCGGCGGCCGCCTTCTATCCGTATCTAAATTTTGGGGAAGGGAGTGGCGGAGCCACCAACTACACTGCAGCGACCGGGCAGGGCTACGCGGTCCAGTATCCACACCACCTCTCCCACTATTCCGCTGTGAACTCAACCGGAGGCTACCCGAACCAGTATGGTCCTGTCATGTCTCTTGCACCAACACCTCCACTGCATTCAGGTAATTTATGATGATTATATATATATACTGGTTTGATCTCCACTTACTTTTACCCATTCTAATAACCAAACCAACTTACCAAGCATGAGCATTTTTCTACATGGTACTCATTTTACCATTTTTTGAAAATTCTACCAAAAATAGGGAAGAAAAAAAAAATGTCATAATAAAAGGGTCCTCATAAGCTAATATTTGATTGTTCCTCTCTACAAAACTATATATTTCATACTTCTTTTAGCATTGCTGTGATGAGAGCGCTCTTATTCTCGGCTCATGCCTTCATCCATCACTGGATTGACTGTGTTACATCATTTGACACTGTATCCAATGGATAAAGAGACGAGCTCATGTGAAAGTATTCTCATTGTAGATGTAGATATATATATATATATATATATTTCATGTTCGTTGTAATTGCAGTTAGTTTTTTTTGTTGGATCCAAAAGAGGTACTAACATCTTTGACAGTTTGTTTTGCTGTGCCACAGGCGTGACCATGGCTCTGCATGCACCAATTCCTCATCGTTAAGAGATTCATTGCAATCTGCTTCGCTACTCTATTCGAGGTTTCTCAACAACCTTGTGGCCTAACCATGGTTCTCTCTCTCTCTCTCTTTCTCTCTCTCTTTCTATCTCTCTCTCTCTGTCTCTCTCTGAGGCCCATGCATGGCATTTTGGGCAAATTCCCAATACATTCCAGCTCCCCATAGGAGCTAAAATCACATCGAAAAGTGGAGGAGAATTATGAAGCAATCAATCTTCCTCATTTCTCTTCTCTTGGAAGGAAAGGTTCCAACAAGAGAAGAAGAAAAAAAAGCATGTGCATCTCATCACCAACTCAGGCTACCCAATGAGCTATGTTGGTACCGCAATGCCCTCTAACTTTTTTAGCCTTGGAAAGGCTAATCAAATCATCTTTTTTTTTTTGAAACTTTTAATTAGCCCAAAAAAGGCTATGAGAAGAAAAAAAAATCATCATAATTGTAACATGGGCTTGCCAGAAAATGTAAATGCAACAACAAATTTCAAGCCTTTTTCAACTCATAATCCGCTAATCCCTCCAAGTACTTAATTTAGCTAATCAATTACCTCTATATATACATGTTGTATGGAGGCAATTTTAGCAAATTAATCATGGGGCATGGGACACCCAAGTTTTTTTTGTACTAACATAAACCCTAGTCTTAGGATTTTAAAACTGTTGACTAGTGAAATGTTTTTTGAAAGTTTTATTGATTTCACTTTCTCACATAATCTTTCCCTTGGGGTAAGGGGAGAAAATGTTACTGATTGTTGGTAGCTGTGTTTTTTTTTTTGTTACTTTGTAAATCAAATAGTGTGGTTAAACTTTGGGAGTTTTTACCACAGTTGACTGAATTGATAGGAGGGATGGTGTTTACTTTTTGCATTTAGGTGTAGCTTTAGTTGTAGGGTTGACAAACATTTAGTTAGGAACTCCACTAAATGGCTGTGGAGGTCAAATGCATCAGAGGTTACCCTAGGGAGATATTTTGGGAACTCTTGGGTACTTCTACTCTAACTCACATCAACCATGGTTAGGACTCAGGTCATCCTCTCTCTCTCTCTCTCTCTCTCTCTCTCTTTTCTTTCTCTCTCACTCTCTCTCTCTCTCTCTCCTCCTTTTTCTTTCTCTCTCTTAAACTTCTTCTACTTTGAGAAGGACATTGATACTCTCTTTATATGTATAAGCCTATGGTTTGGATTGTCAGTAGGATTAATGCTGTTAAAAGCAAGAGTAATTCTCCATCCATACTGGTTGAGAATGGATACTCTACTTACTATTATGCTGCTCAAGTAAATTAGAGACTTCTTTGCTTAATTTTGCTAATGCTTAATTTTGTTCATGTCCATCATGAGAAAATTTTAATGCTATATATATATATATATATATGTCTAGAGAATGTATAGATTATGGTGATTGTATTGTATTAATTGGATATTGGAACTACCAATCATGCCAAGTGGGAGATATGCCACCCTTGAAGGTGATTCCTGAGCTAATTGGAATTACAAAATATCCAAACAATTTTGAGTCACCAAGTGCTTGCATCTATACTATTCAGAATTGGAATTGAAAGCAATATCAGTTCAAATTTTAATTTAATTTTATTATTATTATTATTATTTTAAATTTCAATTTTGTGGTGTGGGGTAACCCAAGGCAACATAAATATTTTAATCCGTAAGCCCTAGGGTTCGTGAAGCCTAGCATGTGCATCATGCCCACCAGGCACGTGGGTCTCTTTGTTAATGAAAATTAAAAGTTATATATATATATATATAACTATATATACTTTTGGATTCAAAAAGGTTTTTATTTATTTATTTATTTATTTATTATTATTATTATTATTATTTTAAAAAAAAATTAATCTAATGAGAACATGAATAAGGAGAAGTATGACTGAATTATTCAAGGAACTCTTGTACAGTTAGGGAGCATGGATACTCCGTTAGAGGTGTTGGGCAGAGTCGGTCACGGATGATCGACATATATGAGGGATACGACGGGACAAGTCTACATTTTAAAATAGTACCACGTATTATCTTTTTTTAGACAAACACAGTCCGGAATATGCCAAGGACACAACCGGAACATGTTGGAGTCGATTTATGAAATTTTTTTTACAAAAATTAAGAACTAAATATGTAAAAATAAAAATTAAACTTAAAAAACCTAATTCATACATTATTTTTGTTTATATATATATATATATATATATTTGAATTTTTTTTTTCCACTTGTAACAAAATGTAAGCCAAATCAGTGAGAGAGACGAAAAGTAGAAGAGGAAAAATAAAATAATAGAGGAAAAAATGGAGAAATCCTACTTGAAGTATATGTGTATGATATTATTGTAAAATTGAAAAAAGATTTTATTTGGTATAATAATATATTTTTATGAAATTTATCGTATTCAAGTAAATAAGGCAGTTATTGGTCTCTCTTATAAAATAAAAAATTAAAAAAAAAATTAGATTTTGCAAAATATTACTACTACCTTCGTGGTGCACTATAGAGTATATGTAATGAAGGGCTTGATGATGTCATCACTTGAGGGCACACTTGTCTTTTTCAATACACCTGATCACTGATTTTTGCTTGTACATTATTTCATGAACGATATTGGCCATCTTCGCTCTTTATCATCGTGCACCAACGAACAATTGTGGGCCACTAAAATGGGCCTTTGTGATCTTTAATAGATCATTGTTGAAAAATAAGAATGTGTACAACTAAACATTATAAAAGAAAAATTATCCTTCTCACGAGACAATCTATGTTTGAAAGAATAATTTTTAACTAATAAAAATTTATTAATTAGGTGGTCCGAAATCATGTGATCTAAGATCATGTAATTCCAATTTGCCTTATTATCAAATATGTCTGTTGGTCAAGACCACATAATTTCGAAATGTAACAATTTCTCTTAACTAACATATTACACATCAAATGACTAATTGGCTAAGCCTTATCACCTCTTCCTCTCCGAAGAAGAAGTCAGGGGTTCTAACCTCGGTGGTGGTAATATGTGTGCGAAATTGCTTTTTAAAAAAAAAAAAAAAAAAAAAACACATCATCAACATATTACAACACCACATGAGGTGAGATGCTTTATAATAAACATGGTTACCAAAAACTTGTATTTTAGACATATAAAACATGTACATACAAATAATTAGAATGTCTTTAAACATATTAAACAATTTAACTATTATGAAAAGGACTTATATATATATATTACAATTTTATTTATTTATTTATTACAATGTCTTAAATAAAAAGCAATTATATTTTTTAGAACTGTGTCCAAGCTTGTAAATACTATGTTAAACTCTGGTAGTCTCCCTTCCATTGCTCTTTGTAGAAGATGCAACATATCTGGTGCATAATGTCCTCCTATCTCCTCACTGAATCTGTCGTTTCCAGTAATATATTAAGAGTTGTAATTAATAATATTACTTAAAAGAAATTTCATCTTCTATCAGCCCTTGGCTCATATTTTGTTAAATGATAGGAAAATAACATTGTAGACACAAATACAACTCATCAATGTAGAAAATAAGAATGCTATGTTATATAATAAGAATCACTAGACAAAATACGATAAATAACGAACTATAGCGCCTATAAATGATAAAATTAGGGAAAACAGACTAAATGGGTGATATTAATGTAAGCCTGATGCACCTATAAAAAGAGGAAGATTTTGTTTTTGTAGAAGGGTTTTTGTAGAAGGTAAGCGATAAAGAGGCTGACCAAAACTCACATGGGATGAAGTAATAAAAAATGACTTAGAAAAACCTTAATTCAAGAGAGAACATGGTGTATAAAAGAAAAGAATGGAAAAAGATAATTCACGTCGATAACCGAATAAAATATAGAAAACATAGTGTGTTTTAATCTGTGCTGTCCACTGCTTCTTGGTACTTAGCAGTCGCCTCTTAGGTTTTGGAGTTCTCTTCCTGTTTTTGGCTTAGAAATGTTCTAAAGAATGTGCACCTATTAACCAATCTCAAATATTGCTAACAAAGGAAAATAATATTTGGTAAAGACAATATACTTTTGGACAACAAACATCCATATTCTAAAGAGTAAGAGTAAAACACACACTAACCTCCATGAGGTCCAGCCTTATTCCACATGCATGCTTAGAAAGGAAGCCAAACTCAACTCTCTCTCCCTCTCTCTGACACACACACACACACACACACAGAGGTTGCTACAAAGCCACCATTGAATTAGAATTCAACTAGCCAGGTTCAATAAAAAAAACAACTGACACCAACATATGTTACTCCAAAGGAGCGATCATCACTGTCATAAGAGTGTGCACACACATTTCACTACTAAAAATGATGTTGTACAAGTTGCAAACTCAATTTTAAGGGATCCAGATCGTAACCTACTCCACATCCGTTCAGTCTCATCACTTGCACTATAAATCAACAGTGCAGAATACTACATCGCAGTACACGATCCATTACGGATGCAACATTCACATAACAATGATGTAACACCTATGCAAAACATTTGCATTGAAATGTAACATATATGCAACTCTGCAATACTTTGTTTTCTTTAACAAACTACAAGTCAATAAAAAGACGTGGGCAGAAAAAAGCTCTTGTAACCTTCTCTATATCCATGCTAAAGACCACAATTTGTGGTAGTGCCATTTACAAATATTTATCAAATCAAAATCATGTTGTCAAGAAATAATATTTAACAAGATTTTGAGGGAAAAAAAAAAAAAACATTTAGATAAGACAGTGAAGGGTCGATCATAACCACTATTGTCTTTGTCTAAACGGACCGAGATTTTCCCTAGTAAAAGAATATAAACCGATTGATCAGTAAATTAACAGTCATTGTTTGGATCATATGCATTCACAAGTGCACATAGAATGCTGAAAAAAATAAGAAGTCCATATTCAAATGGAGAAGCATTAAATTTCATTCACATGGTCGGTATCTAACAGTCATTGTTTCTCCATAAATGTTTTTTCAATGACCCTTAACAGGCTTGAAAAGATTGATGCTACAAACAATAATATCAGTGTAATTCTATATACAAAAGGAATACATTTGAACAAATGGAGTGTGCTTGTTATTATAAGTGGATAATAGTTATTTGCTTATTGCAATGTTAATCAAACATCCCTTACCTTAAGCCCGACTTCTGTTTGGGAATGGAGTGACTTCTTGGGGCTTGAGCTTGAAGGAACAGCACTGAACTTGCGAACCAGGAGCTTAAAACATGGCAAAAATAATACATAGCACGTGGCGAAGACAAAGGGTGCCGCAACAAGCCAACCCAACAACTGCAAAGATTGCATAATAATGAATGATATTTCTATAGTGACTGTGAAGACCAGACTACCGGTGAGAGAATACCTCAGTGATAGGACTAGTATGGTTCAAAATTTTAATGGGAAATGTCCAAGTAGTAGGCCATCTTGCAGGTTTTTTAATATTATAAAAAGAAGTTAAAAAGGAAAAAAAAAATGAATGAATGATATATTTATCATATAAATCAATCTCCTTATAAGTAAAACAACATATAATTAAATCAGGATACATAAGTGGGGGAGTGTTACTGACTGAGTGACTGACATATTGTGATCAGTGCAAACTGATTTAAGGAACACATAGTGTTGGGCGATCAATGTGTCCATAAAATAAGCAACTTTGAAAAGATAATGTTGAGATGAAAATGAGAAAGATAAGGAAGGACAAAATTAGAAGTGAATGCATTCTTAACACTGCAGAAGTAACGAACAATTTTTATAATTATTTTCTGTTTCTCTTCTCTTTGGGTTCTTTGAAAACTGAACCACATAGGCCCTCAGTTTCCATTATCTCTAACTAAATAGCCAAATTTGTTTCTATAAAATTATCATCAAGAGGATACCATAAAAATAAAATTTTCCCTTGACAGTGCAAGCTAGCTTCTGATAAACTTAGTTGAGGCTTAGGATGGGATTCTGGGTTTAATGGATACATGAAGAGCTATCCATAATTATATACCCCATTGTTAACCCGTTACCAAATGAAATATAGAAAAGTAAAACTCCTCATCATCCCATAAATGGAATCACAGCCCATCAGCTTCATATTGGGGGGGGGGGGGGGGGGGGCGAGAGAGAGAGAGGCTACGTACCGCATGGAAAATGCTTTGCAGGACGTCCCTTGAAGCATGGCCAGTCAATACCTTCCATAGAGCATCAGATGTTAACGGAAAATGTGGCCCACCAGATATAACTTCACCAAAGCGTAGGAATGGAACCACCAGACTAGAAAGTTTAATGCACCAGCAGTAATCAGAATACGTAGATGCACAGTAGACAACATATGCATGTAACTATTAGCTCGGTAAAAGAATATTAGATAAAAAAACTTATATTGCTGCACATGCCTGTAGAAAGACATGACATGAAAAGAGAAAAAGGGTCATTATCCTGCTTAAAGGGGTGGCATGCACAAATGCACCTGCTTCTTCCCTCACATTCAACCCACCCACTTCCCCTCTCAGTTGACATTTATTGCCACCCTCTTTGTAGAAAATTTGGTGCACAGAAAGAGTGATAAATAACATGGCACAATTCACTTCATTTGAAATTTCCGTAGTTCTACTATAGTAGAAAAGAAGCAGAAATATCTCAAGAAGAATATTGGTTGCATGAGAAGAAAAGACTGGCACAATAAAATAGGTTAAATGTACAATTTTTTTGAACTTGAGCCCACTCAAGAACAACATGAGGAATTATTAAGTACCATAGTTTGTAGATCAATCAACAAATAATTGGCAATCATCTAAAGATGATTCTGATAAAAGGTGACAAAAAAGCTCAAAGAGAGACAATTTTGCTGCTTAAGATCATGTTCAGAGAAGTCCAACTTCCAAGGTGATGCCTTAATGCCTTGGCAAAATTATTTTTTTTAATAAGTTTAATGCCTTGGTGTTGGAAATCATATCTATAGGTTGACTCGATTATTGTGGCAGATTTATTTGGTCTTCATTATAGGCTTATGTTTAGGCTTTTGTTTAGGGATTTGATTTTTATTCTCTATCCATTTTTGTAATTTTTCTCTTGTATATAAGTATAGTCAGGCTCTCAAATTGAGTACACCCATTTTGCCAAATTGCTTTTTGGTATCAGAGCCTCATACCTACGTCTCTCCTCCTCTCCCTCTCTATCTCGTCACAGCCCCTTCCCTCTTTCTTTCTTTTCATCGCAGACTCTCTCTCTTCTTCAGGCCGCTATTGTGATAGTCCTAGGGGGAGCTA
The DNA here is from genome assembly GCA_025631255.1 of Cornus kousa. NCBI lineage: Eukaryota > Viridiplantae > Streptophyta > Magnoliopsida > Cornales > Cornaceae > Cornus > Cornus kousa. Next base: position 15,876 of record JAOTQH010060651.1, on the reverse strand, counting down.
ATCTCCTCTAGGTTCGACCCCTATAGGGGTATTCCCTTAGTGTTTTTCATGCACTAAGGGTCAGAAGATATGTTTGCAATTTTTTGGGGTTGCCAGGATATTCGGCAGCATTTTCGGATCAGACCGTCATGTCTCCGGCTTCTTGGTCTGATCAAAATCAGGTTTATTCTTCCTTTATTTGAAATTATTGGTGATTTGCTAAATTATTCTATTTAATATTATGGCTGATTCAAGTAATAATAAAGAAACTCTTTTCAGCGCAACACACACCAGCCCAACGAGTTACTAGTGTACTGTTGAATAGCTGTAATTTTGCATCCTGGTCTCGTTCCCTCCGCCTTTATGTTGGTGGAAAAGGCAGATCAGGGTGGCTTTTGGGTATTGAAAAGATGCCAGATATTAAAGATCCTAAATATGCTCAGTGGGAAATAGACAATTGCACCATTTTAGGATGGATGTTTAGTTTTATGGAGGAACGAATTTATAATATAATCATGTTTTATGACATTGTTCATGATTTGTGGACTGCTTTGAATCAAATGTATACTCATTCTCGGAATGATACTCGTATTTTTTAGTTATACCAGGATATTGCCAAGGCCTCTCAGGAAGGCCTGAATTTGTCTTTAGCTAATTACTTTGGGTATTTGAGATCTCGATGGGAGGAATCTCAATATGAGCCTCTGAGTGAATTTCCTCCCGAGGCAGCCTCTCTTCTTGTCAAACGTCGCCAGCAAACCCATCAATTTTTTTTATTGAATTACGCCCAGAATTTGAACCACTCGAGTTTCAGATCTTGAATGCATTACCAATGCCATCCCTGTTGGAAGCCTTTGCTATTATTGATGGTGGAGAACGCAAGCACCGTTTAATTCAACCCTCATTTATACCTCCACCAGTGTCTCAGCCTGCTGGGGATAGTATAGCTTTTGCAGCCAACTCTGGATCACGTACTACTAGAGGTTAGATTATTTGTCACCATTGTGGAGGGGTTGGACATGTTAAGGCTCGCTGCTTTAAACTTCATCTTGAACTGAAGCAGAAATTTGCTAGGAACCATTCATCTGGAACTGGTTCTTCTTGTACTGCATTTGTTGCAGAGACTCCTGCTACTACTGGTGGACCTACTGTATTTCCTAGACTGAGCCAACTTCAGTCTCAAATTGGGCAGATCCAGGACCAACTTGGTTCCCTTTCTTCCAGTGTTGGTGCTCCTCCAGCTGCTCCCACTACCATTGTTACAGGTACTCCTACTGCATTTCATGTTAAGGCCAAGCAGCCTACCTGGGTTCTGGATTTTGGGGCTAAGATCACATGACTAGTGAGTTATCAGTTTTTTCTTCCAATGTCATACCTGTTACCCAATCTGTGTCTTATGTATGGCTCTACATCTTACATTCACAGTAAGGGTGATGTTCATCTGTCTCCTAATTTTACTCTTTCATCTGTCCTTCATGTACCTAAATTTGCCCTAAACCTTTTATCTGTTAGCCGGCTTGCAAAAAACTTCCAATGTGCAGTTATATTCTTATCAGATCACTGTTTTTTGCAAGACCTTTGTCCAAAGAGGATTTTTGGCAAGGATTATGAGTGTGATGGGGTTTACTACTTTGGGGAACCATCAAGAACGGGTCTTCAAGCTTCTCTTCTACCTGCTTCCAGTGCTTATGATGTTTCTTTTCGCACTTTTAGTCTATGGCATGCCCGTTTGGGGCATGCAAACTTTCAGTATCTATGTATATTGTTTCCTTCGTTAAATAAAGCATGTAAGGACCATAAGTTTCAATGTGAAGTATGTGAGCTTTCTAAACATACTAGAACTAGCTATATTTCTCATATAAGTCTTGCACCTAGATGTTTGATCTTATCCATTCTGATGTTTGGGGCCTTCCCCAGTTACTGCTCTGGACATCGATATTATGTGACATTTATTGATGATTACTCTCGTTGTATTTGGGTTTATTTATTAAAAAATAAATTTGAAGTGTTTCTTTTATTTACCTAGTTTCTTTAAATGATCAAAACCCAGTATTACAATATTGTCCATAACATTCGTTCTGATAATGGGCGTGAATATGTTTCGAATGAGTTCCGGACTGAACTTAATAAAAAGGGGAGTTTATATCAACTTTCTTGCCCCTACACTCCTAAACAAAATGGTGTGGCTAAACGCAAAAACGATCATCTTATGTCTGTGGTCCGATGTCTTTTGAGTGGTATGCATGTGCCTAAACTCTATCTACTTTTCTGATTAATAGTACTCCCATTCAAGTTTTGGGTGGTAAGACCCACTTCAGATTCTCTAGCCTGATTATACATTGTTTCATCTTTTGCCTCGTGTTTTCAGATGTACTTGTTTTGTTCATAACCGTAGTCCTTCTCGTCATAAACTTGATGATAAATCTATTAGGTGTATTTTCTTGGGGTATTCTGCTATGTCAAAGGGCAATCGTTGTTATGATCCTGTGGCCAAACATATGTACCATTCTCTTGATGTGACATCTCATGAAACTGTTCATTTTTATAGTACTAATTTTGTGGTACAAGATTCTCTCTCTTGTGGTCTGGAGAAAGAGATCTCTCCTATTGCCCGTTATGTTCCTATCTTTAAAGATCACACTGTCCTGGAATCTCCTTCTCCACCCATGCAGGGTTCCCTCCGCCTTTGCAGATTTACTCTCGTTACCATCGCACTCAACCTCCCTTGCCAAAATCATCTTCGGAACCGGGTCTAGGTAACTCTCCTTCTCCTGTGGCTCCTACCATTCCCGAGCATACATCCCGTTATCCTACCTGTGCTCGTCACCCTCCTAATTGGTATGGTTTCTCTAGTAGCATTAACCACCCTATTTCCCAGTATGTCTCCTATGATGGTCTTCCAGGATCCTAATTGGGTGTCTGCTATGCCAGTAAAAATGGATGGTTTACAGTTTAATAATACATGAGAACTTGTTTCTTTACCTGTTAGGGAGAAAACGGTTGGCTGCAAATGGGTCTTTAGTGTGAAATACTTAGCCGATGGTTCTATTGATCGGTATGAGGCTCGGTTGGTGGCGAAGGCTTTACTCAGATTCCGGGTAAAGTATTTGGTGTTACATTTGCTCTTGTGGCAAAGTTGACAGTTGTGCAACTGCTTGTCGCCTTGGTTATTTTCCATTCTTGGCATTTGCATCAGTTAGATGTCAAGAATGCATTTCTTAATAGAGATTTACTTGAGACTATATATATGGATCCAACTCCTGGATTTCGGGCTGGGGGGAGTATGCTGGGAAAGTCTATCTGCTGCGAAATCTTTATGGTTTGAAGCAATCTCCTAGAACATGGTTTAGTCGTTTTAGTGATGTTGTCCTATTCATGGGCTTTCTGCACTGCCACTCAGACCATACTTGCTTTATTCGATGTCGCTATGATGGTCATTGCATTATGTTATTAGTATATGTGGATGATATCATTATCACAGGTGATGATACTTCAGGGATTGCTCATGCAAAACTTCATATTCAAAAGTCCTTTGATGTAGGACTTAGGCCCCCTTCGATATTTTCTTAGAATTGAGGTTGTTAGATCCCGTCGTGGAATTTCCTTCTCTCAAAGGAAATATGTTTTATATCTTCTTTAAGATACTGGCATGCTTGGGTGTCGACCCGCTTCCACTCCTGTGGACCCCAATCTCAAACTCTCTGTTGAGTCAAGGGAATTACTTCTAGATTCGTCTGTGTATCAAAGTTTGGTAGGTCATCTTATCTACTTGACTAACAAAAGGCCCAGTTTGACCTTTGCTATTAGTATGGTTAGTCAATTCTTGCATGCCCTCGCTCAGCTCATATGGATGCAGTCTATCATATTTTAAGGTATCTTAAGTCGTGCCTTGGCCTTAGTCTTTTATATGCCTCAGGAAATCAATCTGGACTCTCATGCTTTACTAATGCAAACTATGCTGGATGTAAGATAGATAGACGGTCTACCTCAAGCTTCTGTACTTTCTATGGTAATCATCTTATATCATGGAAGAGTAAGAAGCAAATTGTTGCCTCCAGATCCTCTACAGAAGCCGAGTACCGAGCCATGGCTCAAGGTACTTGTGAGCTCCTTTGGCTTCAATCAATTTTGGGAGAATTGGATCTTGTAGACAAAGGTTCTTAAAGGCTGTTTTGTGACAATATCAGCCATTATGCTTGCTTCTGATTCTGTGTTACATGAAAGGTCGAAACATATTGAGGTAGACATTCACTTCATTCGAGAGTAGGTTCGGTCAGATATCATTAATCCTATTTTTGTCCCCTCTTTAGAACAGACTGCAGATGTGTTCACAAATTCTATTGGCCTTCTCTTTTTCAGTCTTCCATAGTCAAGCTGGGCTTGGTCAACATATTTGCTCCAGCTTGAGGGAGAGTATTGGAAATCATATATATAGGTTGACTCGATGATTATAGCAGATTTATTAGGTCTTCATTATAGGCTTATGTTTAGGCTTTTGTTTAGGGATTTGATTTTTATTCTCTTTCGATATTTATAATTTTTCTCTTATATATAATGATAGGCAGGCTCTCGAATTGAGTACTCCAATTTTACCAAATTGCTTTTCTTGGCAAATTAGCATGTGATGCATAAGAGAGAATGAAACAATGAATGCTCGGTGATTTGTTTGAGCATTGAATGAAAGCCTAAATCTGAACAAGATCACTTATTTCCAAAAAGCCATATATGTATCTGGATTCTGGTCACAATGACCATCAAAGAAAAAGAAAAAATGGAACTCCTCCTCATTTGAGATAGCCACATGGAATTACCACTTCATGACATGATAATTTACCTCAACTCTATTGGAGTAGCGATGAAGTTAGCCAGCATCACACTTGGAGCATTGCACAGGGATCCAAGCACTGCAATAGCCGTCCCACACAAAAAAAAAGTGACCCCTGTTTATCACAAAAATTAGAAGGGGTTATCCGAGGAACATAAATTATATTCACAATTTCACACAAATAGGAAATATACATTAACATATTGATGTTTATCCGCCAATATTTAGGAAATCAAGGAACAATTGTGTTCGTGACCCTATATAATATCAGATGTTTGATAGTTGCTTGGAAAGATTCATTACAAAAAGAACAAATAAATTGAAAGATTCATTACTAAAAAGAACAAAAATATTACACAAAATAGCAAAACCCAAAAGAACTTAACAAGACTTAACGCTGAAAACTACTTCTATGAAAATTTAATATTTTTGCAATTTCAAGACTCCGTTTAAATCATTTTGGTACATCTGTGGATAAACACCGTGAAGAAAACACTGGTCCACCTAAATGACTGAATGACATCAAAACCCAAATTTCTTTTCAGAAATAAAGTCAACACGAAGAAAGTGGACATTAGAGAAGTTATGATAGGTGCTCTAGCTATGCTAGATAGTTTTGTTATTCGTTGGATGGTTATACATATAATAGATATTTATAATAACATGAAGTTCTTGTTCCCCTCACCTATGCGCCTGACTCCAATAATAGAAAAGGCAAATTTGTGAAGGGTCTATATCCACTTTGCTATCCAGGTGGTTTTCTCTTCAATATTTTTATGCGCTCTCAGGCATTTTTTAACATCAAGCATCCAATATACCCCTCAACAATATCCAGGTTTGATATTTTTGTTTTGTTATCCATTAGCAGCAGCAGCAGAAACATTAGATCGGTTGTTACCTGCCATAGCTTTACATGTATATTTCACCAACTCTAAATTAAAAGAAATTTAATTTTGAAGGAAAGGAATCGTCTTTAGCAAATTTAAAAATTCATATTCTTCGTTCTCTTTTTTGTTATGTAAGAGGAAGCGCTTGCTCCTCGATTGATGAGTTTTTTTATCTTTTGGATGCTATTGGTCCTTAGATCCATTTTCCGTTTTTGTATTAGGGATGCGTTCCCCTTTTGAACGCTTTTCTAATATACTTTTACTTATCAAAAAAAAAAAAAAATTTAAAAGCAACCTTAAAAGCAATTAATTAGCCTTACGAACTTAGAAGCACAGATTCGGATATGGGACACAGATATAACACGACACGGATCTGGCGAAACGGCAAATCCTAAAAAATTTGGACACGGACACAACGGGACGCGGCGAATAATAAATACTTCGTCTGTCCCATAGTAGTTGTCCATCTTTCCATGTTTAGTTATCCCAAATTAGTTGTCCTGTTTCAAAAACCAATGCAATAAATTTTGTAACATTCCTAAACTACCCCTATTGCATTAGAATGATAAAACAAATTAAAGTGTCAAATGACAACTTGTGGACCCCACTAATAATAACTTTTTCAGCAACACTTCTTTATTTCTTCTTGGAATTCGTACAATCACCCATTCAAAATAGAAATTTTAGGAGGGGTAAATTAGGAAATCTATTCACTAGAATGCAATAAAATAATATTAAAACTCAATCTCTTAAAAACTGTGAGTTTCAAAGTTGGACATCTAAATTGGGACATAGGGAGTATATTTTATATACATATATTTATGCATATGATGTTGTACTTTAAGAAATTAAGAGTACAATAAAATAATATTAAAACTCAATCTCTTAAAAACTGTGAATTTCAAAGTTGGACATATAAATTGGGACATAGGGAGTATATTTTATATACATATATATATGCATATGATGTTGTACTTTAAGAAATTAATAGTAATATTATTTTTATCAAGTATCAACCTAATAATGAAAAACAAAATTGTGTTTTGCTAGGAAAAAGAAAGAATGGCAGAAAGAGGACTAAGAAAAAAAATAAAATAAAATAAAATAAAAAATAAATAAAAATTAGGATTAGGGGTTTTTTAGAAAAAGAATTAGGGCTTAGTCAAAAATAAATGTAAGAATCCATAAAAGATAAAAAGTTCACGGAAACAAGAGGAAAAAGGAAAAGGAGACGCAAAGAATTTTGTTGTGAAAGGAAAAAAAGTATCTAGGATTTGTGAAGAAGAAGAAGAAGAAGAAGAAAGAAAAGAGGAGGACGAAGAAGAAGAAGAGAGAAAATAGGAGAGAGAGAGAGACCTAAGCTTGGTCGGTGGGAGAACAAGAGAGAGTCAAAGATGATCGTGCAAGAGTTTGAACCTTTGAACTACTATAAATTTTTGTTTTACTTTTAAGGTATTATGTAATGACCATCATATCACTAAAAGTTATTAAACAACTCCTCATATTTACACTTCAACCAGCTTTCTTTCTAAAACTTTCTTTAAAATCCCCAAGAATGCCTAACTTAGCACCCAAAAAAAAAAATCCCAAATAATGGGACACGCGTGTCTATACCGTGTCCTGATATTCAAAAAAAAAAAAAAAAAATCAAACACAAGCGTGTCAAGGTGTGTTCGGCGCATGTCGGTGTCCAACACAGATTCTTTTGCTTTTTTAGAAGTGTCCATGCTTCCTAGCTTACGAATTTCCACACACTAAATATATCAAAACCATAGAGCAGCGGAAATCACTCATAATTTTAGGCACTGCAACTGACATTCCAGTTCAGTATTCACACGTGCCATGTTAGCTCTCAAAAGTGGTTACCACTTTCCATCTGTTTCTCCTCCATATTTATTTAATACACGAATAGGTCTTTATTTCATAAGATGATTAGGATCATCATCAACTTGAATGCCATTTTCTTTTTGATGGTAAATCACCTGAAGTCATAATGAATTAGGTGGAATATTGGCCGTTTATATTTTATGATTTACTTGTAGTTGCATTTTTTAGTTATTGCATGAGTTGGCACAATGTTATTCACAATACATGTATCTTACTTTGATTAAAATCAATATGAAGTCCAATGTATTAAGTAAAATATTTTCTAGCATCGTAACATTAAAGAAAACAATTAAAAGCATTAAAACGCGATGAACTGGGACCAAAATATGCATATCATTATGTGGTTTGATTCAGGCCATGGTCTCAGTTACAGCGTAATGGGAAAATAGGATTCATGTAGCCGACAACAAGTAGTTGGGATTCTTGGGAATAATTGTTGTTGTTGTTACAAGTGATTAACAAAAAGCATATCATCAATACTAGTTTCTATTTACACGTTGCTTGATACTCCCAATCTCGTTAGACTGTGATTGTGATAGTTACATAACAAAAACAGTGAAGATAATAATGTTTTGACATTGAAGAATAAGAAATATGAGATAAATAAGGCTTCGATAACCAACTTACAACAATCTCTATAAAGATAAACTCAAAGGACATCTTCCTTCATTTTGGATTAATATATATCATTTTGATATCCCCATTCCATGCATACCAAACAAAACCTTCATGGTTATATGTTCCAAGCTAACTGAACCAACGACTCTTTGGGCCTGGTTGCAGTGGACCACAAGAAAACTACTAAACCATTCAAGTGTTTGGATTCAGGAAAAAAAAAAAAAAGTGTTCAGTTGGAGCACCCAGTACAAGAACTCTTCTTCCAATAATCCATGTCCTACACATCCTCTCTTTCACCCACTTCAAACATTAATTCAAGATAGCATGTATATGTTAACTTCGTGTAATCATTGATCTCCCCAAAAAAATATCTTAGCCATCTCAAACCACACTTTCTTCTTCTGATGGGTTCACATAAATGAGTGTATCTCCAGTATTCGATATCCTTGTCATAAAAGCTGAGTTGGACCTATCGTAATGGACCAAATAAAGGTCAGGTCATATGGGCTGTATATGGCTTCAAAAAAACCCGACCTTAACCCAAACTCGCATAGCTGAGCTTAAGCTGGACTTTGGCATGAGCAACTCAGGTTCATGGTTAAATAAGTCCCGCTTGGATAGACTGGCTCAGACTGTCTGTGCAGACTCCAAGCCTGACCAAATCCACCTGCCTGATCAAATTGACAACTCTCAAACTCGACTCCTCATTCTCACTTTTGGTTGCCTAAGCTTTTACTGTCGCACAAAAATTTGTCCTTAAATATCTACTTAAAAACACATTTTATTTAATCCTTGCAGAACATCTTTTATCAACATACACTAATCCCTAAAGCTTTAGTGGTCCTTAAATGTATATATCCAATTTAATCAAGATAAATTTCCTAATTTGGTTCCATAACAAGAACAAAAAATTCATGCAGTTCTCTTGTTTACCAACTCCTTGACAAAAATCCTACTCCTAGATGTTTGGAAATCATGCACATGGTATCTCCATTTTTATTTTTTTGATAAGTAACTCGTGGTGTCTCCATTTCTCTCAATCTCAATCATATATCAGCCATTCATTGTTTTGTCACATAGAGATTAAAGACTGATTTAAAGATCCTAATATGAGTGAGAAACTAATAAATAATTTGTTAGCATGCCATGACATTAAAGTAGCATGAGATGAACAAGGGCCCCTGCCTTCATTCTGGAGTAAGATATACAATTTATTCTACTATATAGCCTATAAACATGACGACAACTTGGGATTTGTACAAGTATGTATGGAATCTATTTTCCATAATAACTATTGGAACCTACATAGTTATATGTTTTTAGCTACTTAAGCCATTGCCTAGTCAACAACTCACCTAATTATTAAAGCTTAGGATATAGTTACTCAACTAATGTGAATCCAAAAATTGAGCAAAGGTATGGCATAATTGGACATATGGAATGAACCCACATACATGTCTCATTTCATATGACATTATAATAGGTAATTTAAATCTCCTATGTAGGTATTCTTGAATAACATTAGATATTTTTGAAGAACCTATTAGTTTTTGGAGTTATTTTACAATTTTAAAAATGAAATGTGAATAAATATATAAACCTTAGAAGGTTTTATAAGGAAGATGTGCATCGTATATGGAGGAGAACTTCTAAAAAGTCCAGCAATGTGATTTTCAGCTTCTTCTTCTTGGACCATATACATGACAAGACAAAGACAACAAAGAGATTTCTGAAGAAAACTTTTCCCCCCTTTTCTCCCTTCCGGAGACTTTCTTTATATAATAATCTTTACTATACAAAGAATGCTTACCACAATCATATCCCAAGATTTGGTATCCACAAATAATATTCCTAACTACAAGCAATCTGTCAATCATCTAAATTGGAATGTAATCCCTAATTATAAGTTATCTTACAACTCATCAAATCAACTAATTTTGGTATGTAGATCACCTCCTCTGATAATACATACTCTTCTATCAAAGTTTTTGCTCTGATTTTGTTGATCATTAAGCCTTGGTGTCACGCTATACTCTGACAACTGAAAAGCCTAATTTAAAAGGTTCCAGTAGGTGCGATCTTCTTCTTCTTTTTTCATCTAGCTATGTGCGACACATATCCCATACCAGTTTCAGTGCTGTTTTGCGTTGACATGAGTATTTTACTGTAATAGATGAGTTCGGGTAAGAGAGGGCTTTTTTGCAATTGATCACCACTCTTACCCCACCAGATGCAAAGTCTTCAGCTGGATCCCCCAATTTGAGAACTCTTCTACCAATAGTCCATGCCCTATACATCATTGCTTTCACCCACTTTATGACTCAATTAAAAAAATCACACATCTTTCATCTGATATTAATATTGATCATCATTGCATACTTATCAAAAATAAATATTGATCATCCTTGAAAATATCTTAGCCATCTCAAACCCGTACTTGTTCAATCACATGCATCAAGTGTTAATGAGTTCATAGAAGTGAAATGATCTATGTAGTGTTATCCTAGCCCTCCCACTCATTGGCTTCAAAAGCCTCATATTGTTAACACTTAAAACATTCAAACCCTCATTCTCCTGAAGTTGAAAACATTTCGATGACAGGAAAGTCAAATAAAAATCTTAAAATCACAAACACACTTATCCCACTAAATAATAATTATTAAAATAAATACATATCAACTTGAATTGAAGGCCAATAATAATAACCATAAAAAAAATTTTGATAAGTAAAATAGAATTATTGAATAATAACCATAAAATTAGAAGTGCGATTTGTTTAAATCAAAGGAAATGTTTTGTAGACAGTCATGCAGATTGATTTTTGGAAACAAGAAAGCCAAAAAGTTCAAAATCACAACATACCACAGATGGGAAATACTCCCAAGGTAATTCCAATAGCCGCCGAGAAGGCCAATTGCTTCGGTTCTGCACCCCTAGCCAAAACTAATAATGCATCATGAACTGTTCACAACCCATTGTTTGATAGACATTAAAAAAGAAAACCAATGATAATAAAGTTTCATCTTGAGATAGCAAATTCAGATACGAAAATGCATTTTTAAGTTAAAAAAAAAAAAAAAAAATCCCAACCCATTCTAGAAAGTCAAAAAGATCTCTTTA
>JAOTQH010060440.1:0-17120 GCA_025631255.1 Cornus kousa | reverse complement strand
GTGAGACATAATTCCTAATTTAATCACACATAGACATGTAAATAAACTAGAGAATTAATAGGAAGAATTAAACCATATAAATCATAGAAATATACCAAGATTCATTAAATTCACAAAGCTAGAGCACTAACCACAAGATGTTATTCCCTAAAAAGTACGAAAGAAATAGAGGTTTAGATTACAAAGTTGGGGCTCATCCAAGCTCTAAAGAGAGAAGTCTAGCCAATCATGGAGGAGGTGGATGTGATCTTGGAACCCTCAAGGGCATTCCCCAAACATGGCTCCATCTTCTTCCTCTTTTTCTTTATTGAATTCTAGAGAGAGAGTGTTTGTAGATCTTGAGATGTGTTCTTGGTGCCTCCACTCTTTTCTTTCCTTCTAACCCTAATATTTAACTTTTCTAGAGAGAGAAAATAAAATTACAATAAAAATTAAATTAAAGACTAAAGATATGTAACAAAATAGTTCAATTCCCCCTTTATAAAAGGTCCTTGGAGTAGGCACCAAGTCAGAAATAAAGCCTATGATTAGAGAAAATTCGCAGCTACACAAAGTTAGGTACAGTCCGGTGCACTTGGGAATTAAACAACACACTGCCAGCAGTCATTTCGATCGATCAAAGATTTTCGATTGATCAAACACTTAGCTTCAATCGATCAAAGCTAACGTATCATCAAAAATATCTTCTGGGCCTTATCCACTTTGCTGAGCTAGCACCGCCTCATTTCGATCGATCGTAGACCTCTTCGATCGATCGAAGTCTCTCTTGTGCATTTTTCTGGCTTCTTTTTAACTTTGCTCCTTAGCTCTAAAATTGGGCTAAATGGCTCTTGTTAGCCTATTTGAACTTTATTCACCTGAAATAGGTAATAACACAAATAAGTACTAAAACATTAAAGTAAGATAGATGAATGGACTAAAATACCCTAGCTTAGGTGCTAAAATGCGTCCTATTTGAGCACTCGTCAATGGTGGTTGTTAATGTTTTAGTTTTCATGAGGTTGTGGGAAATAAAGACCACTGTAATGCCACGATGGTTTATCGGAGGTGTCGGAGTTACAGGACATCTTCTTAGAAATTCCAGAAGTTGTCACCAAGACAAAAAGAGGATTTCGTACTGGTTTAAGTACTTATTGGATTGACGCTGAGTAAGGATAGTAGATTGAATAAATCTTCATCATTCTATTCTTAATCAAGAATTTATTCACGAAGGTGTGTGATTTGGAGGAGTTGCCGGTGTTGCACATGGAGGAGGAAACCAAGTTTTTTCACTTGCATAAATAATATATATTTTTTTTTAGGTCACAATTCGCAACAATTAGCTGTTGCTAAGAAATTGATGACTTATTCGGAGGATGGAAAAGTCTCATATTCTTTTGAAGTTAGACAAGAAGTCTGATTGATACTTACTTACTTGTGTACAAGAATCAGGATGTGTCAGAGACAAGATGGAGAGACCGATCACCTATATAATAAAGAAGAGGTGCATAGTGTGTATGGGAAAGTTATACTAGTTGAATTTTGATAAATGGAATTACCGATTAACTTTCCATATGGTAAGTTTATCACGGATAAATGTACATGGATTTAGCAGAGGAGTTGGCTTTCGAAGATGCTCCAATTTAACTAGTGGGTGCAGACAAAGGCTGGTGGTACCGGTACTTTCTGTAGACAAATTAGAAGGAGGATGCAAGGACTAAGGTTCACAACCCTTAGTTCTTTATTCATCCAGGTGGAAATATGATGCTTTACAGTATGAAGTAGATGTATGGAGGATAGGCATGAGGAGGGACATAGTGATTTTGTCTCCAATTCTAATATTTATTAGATAGTTACGATGGACCATCAGAGATCACTAGATCCTTACAGTATGATAAGCATTAAAAAGTGCACATTTAAACTCCTTAAGCTTGAATGTTCTAGAACCTGTATCTATCTTATTGTCCTATTTTAGTCTAATTTCATATTATTTTCCTTTTTAGGCACTTATCCCCAAAATAAGTTAATTCAGTTGAATTAGAGCATTTAAAGAAGCAATCTCAAGCCTAGTAGAAGAAAGAAGCAAAGTGGTGAAGAAGTCTTCTATGATCGATCGAATCGAGCCATGATTGATTGCACTCTGATCGTTTAAACCATGCCATGATGGATCGAACCCCTTGTCCTTATCCTTAGGAAAATTTCCTATTCGATCGATTTAACCTTTTCTTCGATTGATTGAACCTTTTGATCTTATCCTCACCTACCACTTTTGTCCTTTGCCCATAAATATCTCAGCCTTTGTCCTTATCCAAATAAATGTGTCACGTTACTTCCATCGATCATAGCAACCATGTGATCGATCAAACTGCTTTAAATTGTGTGCAAAATAGATTTCAAGCTGAATTGAAGGTATGCTCGTGGTACAATCATTTGTAGGTCCTAGTGCACGAGGTCTGACCATTGGGTGTGACATTTGAGCTACCTATTCAAGGAATTTGGCTAATTTTAGCAAAGAGGTTGGTTAGTTAGAGAGAGACTTGGCTAGAGATTAGAAAGAGAAATATACAATTTGGGAAAGTTCTTCCACTCATCTTAGGTTTCTACCAAGAACACAAGAGGAGGAGGATGAATTCTACCATGGAGATAGCCCTTGAGGGTTGGATGACAACATCAATGAATGGCTAAACCGTTCTCTTGGGGCTAGAGATAGCCCTAAGCTTGCCTCCTAGACTTTTTCACCATTTACATCTAGGCCTCTTATGAATGCTCTCATTTTGATTCTCCAATAGTTGTAGTCATTTTCGTCAAACCAAGGAGGTCTATTGTTAGATTGACCTTTTTTTGATGAAAATTTGTATTGGCTATGATTATTCTCCACGATGGTTAAATCTTTTTCTAGAGATTTGGCTCTGATACCAATTGTTAACCACTAATTGACTATAGAGGAAGGTAAATAGAGTCAATGACCATTTTTGCAATTTATAAAAATTATTTCCAATTAACTATCATGCAATTATCAATTGAAATATCTAAGTAATATATAACACAAGTATAAAAGAGATAAAGATAGAAAATTGCAAACAATGACTCGGTGATTTAGCGAGGTTCGGAAACTCCTACTCCTCGGCTCAAGGTTCCCCCTTGAGACTTCCCAAATTCATTAGAGCTTAACTTTAATGGTGGAAAGCAAACCTTCAATTGAAGCAAGACCTTGCTTCTTTTCCTTTCTAGAAGAACATCCTTCTCCTAGGTTTCTTTTGGGTCACACCAACCCTTACAAGATTGATGTAATATAAGTGAAATACAAGATTGTTTCTCTCTCAAAGAAAAGATGTATAATTTTAGCTCACAACTAGAGTAGATAAGAATATAAGTGAAGCGTAAGTTCTAAGATGATATAAGAGAATACAATGATATAAATGAATGCTCAAAGGAAGGTATGTATAGATCTTGAATGCTCTTGAATACTCTTTCAAGTGGTGTAAATATTCATTAGACCAACCATCTATATTTATAGAGACATGAAGCTCAATATAGCGGTTAGAGGTGGTTGGAGAACATTAAATGCAAAAATTCCTGTTGAAATTCAAATCCCTAGAAGGAGCCAGCTCTACCTAAAAGAGAAGGCGGCTCCATTGCATTAAAGAAGCGGCTCCACACTAAGTGGAGGCGGCTCCTAAAAATGGGAGGTGGCTCTTTTCTAGAAATATTTCTCGAGCCTAAAGTAGCTACTAGAGTGAAAGGAACAAGCTCTACTTTGAGTGGAGGTGGATCCATTGCTATGCAAGACTGAAAATGATTTTAACTAAGTCCTATGCACTTCCTATTATGTGTAGCTTCAGTAAAAATGCATAAATGATGTTCATGAGCAAATTTTAGGCATTTTAAAAATTGAATTAGAATGAATATGTATGATCCTCTAATTTTGAGCTTCAAAATATATTCAAATATACTTTGACATTAAATCTTAAGCTCTCACCATCCTATCTACCATTTTCTTCATTCTTTGACCATGATCGTTTAGGCTTTATGAAGACTTGTTTTCTTGAATGATCTTTGAAGTCCGATTTTTTCTTTGATTCCTTGCAACTTTTAAAGCTTCCTTGAATCCATTGCTTGGAATGCTCGAAATAAACTTTGGATCTTCACTTTGTATCCATTGACTGGAATGGTTGAAATAGAACTTATAGCTCATCATTAAGGTTTGAATGTTGATCATCTACATATCACTCAATGAAAATATTAGTACTTAAACATCATTAATGGTTTGTAATCATCAAAACATTAGATTGACCTTTAGATAAAATCCTTAGGCCAACATTATAAGAAGCAGCGACGGCATACACTGAAGCATATTTTCAATAGTATATGATTAAAATAAGAGATTTGAATGTTGAAGCTTATGATTGGTTGACAAAGGTCCTAATTGAGTTGTGGTCAAGGACCTAAGGTCAGGTTTCACAACCACTTCAAAGAATGATGTGGTTATTAACAACATGTGTGAAACTTGGAATGGTGTAATTCTTAAAGTAAGGGACAAGCCAATAATATACATGCTTGAGTGGATTAGAAGGCATCTAATCCTAAGGTTGCAATGTAAGAGGGAGTGGATGCATATATAGTTTGGATTAACTAAAGTGAAACATTAAGCTAGCATGTGTAAGGTTCACTATGCTGGTGATAACAAGTATGAGGTTCACTGCCATGACATCAGTGAGGTAGTTGACATTGAAAAGAGAACCTACAATTGTAGGGTGAGAAACTTTACTGGTATCCCTTGTAGGCATGTAGTAATTTTCATATTTATCTAGAATGAGTCTCCTAAGACATATATTAATCCATTTTATCATAAGGAAACCTGTATGAAGTGCTATGCTGGTATGATCTTTTCCGTTCCAATGGGAAGGTTGATGAAAACTGACCCTATTGACCCATTACTTCCACTACACTATAAAAAACCCATTGGTAGGGCAAAAAAAGCTAGGAATAAGAATAATGATGGTCCTAAAGGAAAAACCAAACTTAACAAGGTCAAAGGAAAGTCTGAAATGCTCAAAATGCAAGGAAAATGGTCATAATTCAACGAATTTCAAAATACCTGAGCCATTGGTGATAGAGAGACCTCCACCAAGAAGGGGAGGTAAACCACCAATTATTGGAAGAGGGAGAGTAAAAGGACCTAATGGGATGCAAGCAAGAGGAAGAGGAAGGAGCGGAGGAAGAGGTAGAACAAGAGGAGTTGAAGTTGCACCTCCAGTTGTTTCAAACTAAGAGGTATTTCATGGTTGAAGAGATGCCACTTAGGCAATCTCTACTAAGCCGTTGTACTCATTCCTCTATTTTATTTTTCAAGAAGTGGTAAAGCAGTGATAGAAGATCCCCACTCTCCATCTTGATGCATTTGGAGGATTACTTTTTCTAGCTTTGATGTATAAGCCATGCATATGTTTTACTTTTCATGTATGTGGTAACTTGTAACCAAATAATATAATTTGTTAGGCTTATATAATGATGACTATGTATATGTAATTTTGGGGGGATAGGGCTTGAGACCTAAGACTCATCTTTTGGGGTCTCATAATGAATTCTACCTCTTCCTAGAATTTCATAGCCATTTGATGATGTATTTGAACTCATTTTGATGTCAAGATGTTGTTTCATTAGTGTACCCTTGTTGCATATGCTTTTGGACCGGTTTGAGGTGTATGAAATTGTTCTATAACTTAATGAGTAATGTAGGAACCAAACCAAGGCCAAAATATGGCCTTAGAGTCATTTCCCAGGGTCATTGCTTGAGCACAGGGGCTCAATGTGTGATACCCCTCGGATTCGAGACACGAGATGATCAGGCCCAGGCTTAAACCCGAGGGAATATCAAACAATTAATATTGATATATAAATGAAATACGAAATAAAATAAAGCTAAAAGAACTTCTAAATATATAATCCTCCAAACTTAAAGATTAATAAAATCCAAATCTCCAAAACCCCAAAAGAGTACAACTTGGGAATCCATCTGGTGGACCCTTAAATGAAGTCCCAACTGAAACTGAATAACTGGAAATAAAAACCAAGTCTAAAATATGGAATGAAATCCTACGTCGTTGGTAGAATGAATGATAGTCTCTGCTCAGCACGATCAAGCTTGAGACTGGAACCATCTGATACCTGAAAAAATATAAAAGAATGGGTCAGGCCCACGAGCAAGTTCAAATCTAACTGCAATCCATACAGTGACCCAATACGCAAATACACCCTAGATATCTCACAATATCTATCTAGTCCATAAATATATATTCTACACTAAGGGACATTCACTGGACTACAATAGGGGTCTCAACCTGAGTAGAAGGCAATATGTGAAAACGCACCCAAAATTAGGCATGAGTACCTAGACCTAACAGGGTAGACCTCAACCTATCATAGCTAGCTACGCATCCACTGCATATACGCACCCTAACCAATGAGCCTGAGACTCAAGCTCATCTCGTGGTACCATAACCATATATCTAAAGTCCGTCCAAACTAGAGTATGTCATTCAATTATTCATTGAGCTGACATACAATATACAATCCGATTAGTCACTCAACTTATTCAGTTGTTATGACTTAACTACAACCAATTAATCCAGGAAGTCTCTCAACTTACTCAATTGATCTGACTTAAACAAAATTAGGATTTAATATTTTACAATCCTTTCATCTAATCCAATAGGTTAGGTCTTAGTATTTTGAGCTAAGCCATCACTAGTATGCCACCGTCTCATACCGGTGCATACGATCCACAATATCCAGATAAATGACAGAATTTAATATAGTAATTCAGCAATTAAAATCCAAACCATGCAAATTACATACCATGAATAACAGTACAAGAATTTAAAATCCAAAACCATAATCAATATAATTACAGAAAAAGACAAGTATTTCAGCAATTAAAATCCGGAGTGTGCATAGGTTAAATTTACTCCAACCCTAGTCCTTATTAAAATCCAAAACTGACGGCAAAAAAATAAAACTTAATTACATAAAAATGTAATAATAAAATATACATAATTTATAGTTATATAAATATATATATGACCTGCTAAAATTTCTATTATTAACATAAATAATTATTAATTATGAACAATAATACTACTCTACCATTAGCTACATATATACCCAATTAGATATATACTACCATCCATATATGGGTAAAAACCCATACCCATTAAACCTCCCATCCAAGTGGTTCTATGTGACCCTTTAACTGGTCCATTACTACCATCCCATTCCATCTTTTTAAAAATATAAAAAATAAAATACATTAACAAATAAAATTATAAGCCCACAATACCAGATAACACATAGACAATTAATCACGCAATTAACACACAATTAAATCACATAATTAAAATAAACAATTTCTCAAATAAACAATTTGACACATAAGCACCTAGCCACAAAAATCAATTTAAAAATGCACATAGAATAAAATTTAAATTCTAATCTTATCTTTTTGAAAATTAGGGGTATTACAAAGCGTATCTTATACTATGACACAATCGTTTCCCATCATTTTAAAAAAAAAAAAAAAAAAAATTAAACACCCCATCTTTTATTTTAAAAAAATTACTTGCATAACCATGCCTAAATAACCGTCATAATACCGTACAAAACATACTTGCACCTACCGTGCTCACTATTTGCCACATTATCATTTAAAATAAAACTGCACAAACCGTGCATACCACTTGCCATTACCATAACCCTCATACTTGTCATCTTATCACAATTAACATGCTTTCAAATCACATTTACACTTCATTTACATATACTGATATTTAAATACATAAGCATTTAGCAAATAGGCATGCCTTCAAAACTATAAACATGCAAGCAAGTAGCAAGTGGCAAGTAAGCATGCCTCATAAAACAGTAAGTACATAAACACAAACATGTAATCAACACATGTCAACCTTTACCCCTCTAAGCAAGCCACTACCCTTCGTCCGAAAGGTATTCGAACCTAACGTTCTGATACCAAATTTGTAACAACCCAAACCCGAGGGTCCAAATCACTAACCGGGTCCTTACCTTAACCCGTGGTCGTCTAACGGTACTATAGTCAATTCTAATATCGATACATGATATACATGTTATCCCAAGGCTTATACACAAAAAAAAAAAGAAAAGAAAAAAAAAGATGTCAAAACAGTTTACTAACCCATTCAAACTTGCGGAGGAATGTCGTCTGCCACTTCCTTCCCGTGACCTAAAAAATGGTAATAATGTAATAGGGTGAGCCAACTACTCAGTAGGAAGTGTTTAGACACACCTCTTATGACCCCGTGAATCCACACAAAGAATAGAGTACGAGTAAACGTGATCATACCTCAAAAAATAGGTAAAACAATAACAACATAAACAAAATGTAAACAAGTCATCCGACGACCAAGTATGCATTATGTGCCAATGAAATGCAATGCCATGCAATGTCACTCTCCGTTTCCGAGTAGATGTTTATATATATATATATATATATATTTACTGTTTATTTATACTTAGAGATGTTCATAGACATGATGATCTTTTTCACCCCTTAAGTAGGCACTTTATTACAAACAGGCAACAAACTAGCAAAACAGAACACAGAGTCATAGCTCTCTAGTATAACCACCAAAACTATACAAAGGAGAAAAATAGTATAACAAAGAAAATACACAGGCATAAGTCTTGGATCATCAGCACATTTCAACCAAGCGTAATGCTACTATGAGGAACATTTCAACCAAATCATTCACCATTTCATATACCTTGCCTAGCAACCTGAGGAACTATAAAAGATGCACCATCATGAAGACTTTCTAGTCCACCATAGTTAACATTATGAAGACTTTCTAGTCCACCATAGTTGTCAAATGACACAAGTAAAATCAGTCTAATCATTTTGCTTTTCTGAGAAGACATGGTGCATAACTTGCTGCTGGTCTCCATCTATTTCAAATCAATTTTAGGACTTAAAAAACTTGAATTTAAGGGAAGACATAGTGTATAATACAAAAGAATGAAAAAGGAGAATTTATATCCATATGGGATAAAGAAAAGGATAGCGATGATGATGAAGACGAGTTTTTAGTAGTCTACATTTTGCAATATTTTCAAAAAGATTTAAATGAAACAGTTCCATGTTTCCAGCTAATGATATTAGAGCCTTGATTAACTAGTAGAGCAAAAATCATGTTCCATATGTTTTCAGCATCAGCTAAGAAGTTAGGTCTTTTCCAACTACCATTACACTAAATGTAATGGGTGGGTGCTTGCCCATTTACCCAAAAGTTCAAGCTGTTGGGTAGTGCTGCATATCCACTCATTTTTACACACTTCAACCTCCATCCAAATTCGATGTGGGACAAATTCCACTTGTAACACTAAACCTCAATGATATTTAGTTGGAGTGGCAAATGGGCAGATTGGGCCAGGTTAAAAATGGGTGGGTCAAATATAGGTCAAGACCCATATTCAACCCGTTCAGAATGAATTAAAAATGGGCGAGTCAAAAATGTATAGGATCAACCCGTTATGACCTATGGACCTATTAATTATTAATTTTTAACTATTTTTTAAATTATTTTTTAAAATTTTAAAACTTTATTTTTAATTTTTTTAAATTTTTTTTTTTTATTCAACCCATCTTGACCCCCAAATTAAATGGTTAAAAATTACCCAACCCATTTTTGACCCATTTTAAATATGGTTCACCTAAAACTATTAAAAAGCGGACAGATATGGGCAGGTTCATGGGTTGTGACCCATTTTGCTACCCTATTCTTTAGCAACCCATGGAAAATCAAACTCTAATAATCCTATGACAAAAGGATTGGTGCAAGGAAGGATCAAGAAATTGCTTCAAGGATCTACCATCCAAAATTTGAAACAAAGCAAGGTTATAAAGTCTCTTCCTTTCACAAGATGTTTAGCCAAGACACCCATAACCTGTTTTTTTTTTTTTTTCCTTAAATGAACTCCCAAAACAAACAACATTTTGCAGCCTTATCATTTTAGCAACCTTCTCTAATTAACCCAAATATTGCCTCTGCCTTAGGTCATAATGATTTGGTTAGAGTAGAATTTAAAAATTAGAGTTTAGAGTATCAAAATTTAAATTTTAACATGAGAGGTTGATATATATATATATATATATATATTAGGAAGGCTCTCATGCGGTCCAAAACAACTTATTTTTCAATGGACCAAAACTCAATTAGTCAATTACACTTTATTACCTTATCAAACTTAACCATAATTAATAATATTAACTTTAATAGTCAATTTACTATAGTTAGTCAATACCTTTATTCAACCTCTCTCTTCCTTAATTTCTTCCATCTTCCTTGTAATCTTAACCACTACCTCCATATCCACACTATCACAACCATATATATATCTCTTCTCCTTAATCTCTTCCATCTTCCTTATAATTTCAACCACTATCGCCATATCCACACCATCACAGCCATATATATTACTATTGCTACAACAAATAATTTAGCATTACTGTTCTGGGAGTAAAGTCCGACTTAATAATGTATAAATCTCAAATTAACTACAAGTAAAAATTAACAGTAAATTGATTTTCATTAAAATCACTCTTGTCACATAAATACTACTGATATGATTTTCTTAAAATTACTTTTAACGAATTAAAACTACGAATATATATGGTTGTGATGGTGTGGAGATGGCGGTAGTGATTGAGATTGTAAGGAAGATGGAAGATATTAGGATGAGAGATATTAAAGTTAATATTATTAACTATGGTTAAGTCTGATAAAGTAATAAAGTATAATTGACTAATTGAATTTTGGTCCATTGAAAAGTCCGTTATTTTGGACCGCATTAGAGCCTTCTTGATATATATATATATATATATATATATATATTCTATCAGAGTATTGGCAAGGGTATGTGGTGGTGTCAACAACTCCCCCTGCCAATGATTGTGATCACCATACAAGATGGTAATTTCTATTCATGTTCTAGTTTTCAGATACAAATTAGAGCATACATCTTAATATGACTAAAGTAAGTTGTTGCCTTGCAACTTGAAATTTTCTAGCTAAATTATTGCACAGCTTCTTCTTCACCCGAAATGCTTCTGTTGGAAGCATTGAAGAAGCTGTAAATCAATAGCCCGATGGGAATGAAAATGGTATCAGGGGGATTTTTCTTATTCTTTCATCTAGCACCCTAATCAAGCCCATAAGCTATTGCTAAAGTTATTGCTTTGCCTGATTAATCTATAACAGTTGGCTAATTAAAAACAAAGAATAAAAGGTTTGGCCAAATAATAAAAGTAGGATTCTCTCAAAAGAAACAATATGGAAGGATAAAGGCAAACACTAAGTTTTGAATAGAGTTGATGAAAACATTGTGTACATAACTATATTATTTATATTCAATTAAAGTGTACTTAAGGGATTATATTAAGAAAACCAAAAAACAATAAAAATCACAAGAATTTGCATGCTAACGGCCATCAATGGTTGTAATAGTTACATTGTTCGCAGAACATCTCCTTTGACTCTGTTGAGAAGAACCTATTTCTGAGAAACCATGAATTTCAGTAAATGCAGGTTGCTTTGGAGTTGGAAGATCTGCAATTTCCCTACTAAGCATTGACAGAACAGTAAAAATAGTTGGCCTATCTTTGGCAAAATCTTGGACACACAACAGTCCTACATGTATGTATCTCAGGATCTCCACTTGAAAGCATGAATTAGATATTGTTGGATCTATTAGCAATACAATCTTACCTTCATTCCACAATTTCCATGCCTGGAGAGATCAACAAAACAATGAAATGTTGGAATTAGGAAGTTTGAAATAAAAGGAACTACAGACGGAGTAACCAAGGTAATGATTCATGTGAACTTACAAATCCTAGAAGACTCAAAGACTCTTCATCATGATAAAAGCTGGTGTTTTTCTGCCCACTTACAATCTCTAATAACAATACTCCAAAGCTAAATACATCAGATTTTTCCGAGAATCTCCCTTGCATTACATATTCAGGGGCCATATAGCCGCTGCATTGTTTCATTACAACCCCAATAGTAAAATCATTTTTGTTCAACTATTCCATGAGAAGGAAGGGTCATCAAATGAAAATTTTTAACCATTTTGGACAAAACAAAAGATACTTACAATGTTCCAACAACCCTTCTAGTGTTGGCTTGGTCTTGGTTGCTTCCAAAAATTTTTGCCATGCCGAAATCTGAAATTTTTGGATTTAGATCTTCATCCAACAAAACATTATTTGTCTTTAAATCCCTATGAATAATTTTTAATCTGGAATCCCTGTGAAGATAAAGTAGGCCTCGACCAATCCCTTCAACAATGTTGGCACGTTTTCTCCAATCTAGGAATTTTTGCCTGATTGGATCTGAAAATATATTGAAGAGAAGAAAAAACAAGTAGGTTAAAGTTGTTCGGAGAATAAATTTGATGCTAAGACAAAATTTATAGTTTGGGAAGATCAGTGTGTTCCTAAAGACTACAAAAGAAAAGGCATTCTGTCCTCTCAACACAAAAAGTTTTCGTTGATGTTAAGGTTATGAAATTGAAATAACTAGAAATATACACAAATAACTCTATCATGAACTAACCAAAGAGAAATGCATCCAAGCTTTTATTTGGCATGTATTCATAGATCAACATCTTTTCTTCTTCTTCCACACAACAGCCAAGAAGTCTAACAAGATTGCGATGCTGCAGCTGAGAAATCACCACAACCTCATTCATGAACTCCTCCATGCCTTGTCCAGAGGATTTTGAAAGCCTCTTCACAGCTATTTCTTGTCCATTTGGCAATTTCCCCTGAAAATAAAGATAAAATTGATTTTTGTTTTTTATTTTTTTTTTGGGTACAGCATAAAGCAATGGATGAACAAACATTACTTTGTACACAGGACCAAAACCCCCCTGTCCGAGCTTATTGGCCACATGAAATTTATTTGTTGCAATTTCCAGTTCCATGTAACTGAATAGAGGTAGGTCTTCAAGTTTAACATGGTTCAGATCTCCAAGTGTGCTTTCTTTTGAAAAATCTGCATTCACTTTCCGTCTTTTAAATAGTAACTTCTCACCTTTTGCCTTCCTCCCTGATATAAAATTAGTTTTACTTAATTTATAGAATAACAGCAAATATTTTCTAAATTATGAGCTAACGGTAATTTGCGTATACCTCTTGATTTAGCCATCCACCTACAAGAAAGATAGATGCAGATAATTGCACTTGATACTGACCCTATGATCACGGCAATTGTGATAACTACTGTTGTGTTTCTCTTTTTATCTGTGAAGCAGTGCAAACTTTGAGTGAGTAGAGTTGAAATGGATTACAGAACTGGGAAGAACTATATATATACATACAACTTTCGTGGTTGTCTTCTCATTGGTAAATTAGAAATAAAAAAAAAAGGAGTACTACAGTAGTGCTGTCAAAATATGTTGGAAGGATTACAAAACTTAATCATGAATATGTGATGACTCGTATCCATTTATATGATCTGAATCAACAAGTAAACAAACAATAGATGAAAAAGAGGGTTATTTGAAGCACATATTAAATTACAATATCGTAAAGAAGAGGCATGTGTATTACCAAGCTCTGAATATGCCACGCGAATGTAAAGATCAGCTCCACCATAGGAAAATTCCTGTATGTCAATTAAGTCTGCACTCCACTGCATACAACCAAAGCCACTATAATATGAATAAGCTATACAGGAACAATTATTCAAGCACTGGCTTTTGCAGATGTCTTCTGAAACAGATAGCCACTCAGCAAAGGCCGGCACCTTCACTCCTTTTAGCTTCAGAAACCCATCTTCTTTGCCCTTTTCACCACCATCACTGTTGTTTCTCTCACACTGCAATTGTCTCCTCCTTGCACATCCACTGCTCCAATTTCCGCTACTCCATTCCTCCATATCCTTTGGATGAAACCCTTGCAAACAGGTGCAAATTGGTGAATCCTGTGTGTTGCAGATCCCAAAAGGACCACAATAGCCATAAATGTCACATTTACTCTCTGGAAACGCAAACGTATCTTCCCAATTCTCCATTCCAATATCCAGGTATCTCTGCACTATAATTCCGTCAGAATTCAAGAAAAAATACAACACAGATTCATTTGTATTTGTGTAGGTTATAGACACGGTTTCTTTATCATCTACAACATCAAGACTCTTTGAGTATCCAACCATTTCAGGTAATCCAATAAAAATCTGTCTGTCCCATGGACCACTCCGCCAGTGTGGATGATTACCATTCCATACATACAGTTCTGGAATTTTTAACGGATTCAAACCATAAGTGAAGCTTCCAGTAGATGGATCAGAAGAGGTTTTCCATGAGGTGAGCAGAGTCTTCTCATCTGTAAATTTGTGGGAACTAATTTTCATCTTCTGCAAGAAAGAATCAGAAGGGTGTTCAAAACTCTCCCATATTATATTTCCATTGGAGTCATCTCGCAACATAAGGTTCCCAGAATCTAAAAGCTGGGCACTTGAATTCGCCGAAGAATATGGAACATTGGATGACCAAACAATCTGTTTCTGTCCATCCATGACTAAAAGGTTGCCATCTTCAGATACAGTCAGAGTACCAGAAGAGTCATGAAGTGGTTGTTCTCTATTTGCTACCCAGACCACAGCCATATGCGTGACAGAGAGTTTGTTATACCAGATACCAGCATACCGGTTAGTAGAATTAGGGGGACTAAAAAATCCCAGTTTGAAGGTGGTACCATTGGAGACTATGGTTTCAGGGTCATGGATGGCTTGAGATGATGTAATTTTGTCTATGGCAGTGCAAAATTCTATAGTACAAGAACAGTAAAATATGAGAACAGGGATTAGAATAAGAGTCATTAAGCTTGTACATACCATTGCAAGTCCACAAGAACTCCGTTGAGTGCTTCTTCTTGGTGAACACAGTAGTTCTGATGTCTTCTTATCTGTTGCCAATTAAGGTCTTCCATGCGTCACAGTACTAATTCAACTCTCCATTTACTCCTGAGCTTGACTGAGGCAACGAAAACTTTGAACCAAATGGGGAGCGAAGGTCGCTCCCCGAAGGTCCTACACCACCCAACCCTCCATTTACTCCTGAGATTCACAGATACCAAACTTTGAACCAATTAAATAGGGAGCGAATTGACACTTTAATAAAAGTAAAATTTGAGAAAAACTAGAATTAAATTTTTTTTCTAAAGACCTGTTTGACAACCATTTGTGTTCCTGTTGTGAGTAGTGAAAGGTAGCGCACTAAAACTCCCCAACACATTTGGTAATTTTTATTGAGATTGGAATAGTATGCCGAAAAAATAAAAAATTTGGTATTTATAATAGTTTTTTTTTTTTTTTTTTTTTTTTCAGAAGTTTATTTATAACGTTTTTGCACTATAGCAAAACACCTTAAGGGTGAACCGTACCAAAAAATATATATACATCATCATTTAATTTTTAAAATGATACTAAATGACCGTACCAAAAAAAATAAAATAAAATAAAATAAATAAATGACTTTTTAATTATCATTTAATTTTTTAATCTTTTCAAGCGGCCCCGCCGTCCGAATTGTGGTCTGGAGAAGCGTCATCAGCAACGGACAAGGCCCAAGTCCCTTGAAAGGGGGCATCGAAAAGGGTGAGAGTCCAGTCGTGTTCGTCACCCGTCACCACCATAGTAGGTGTTACAGGGTTGTCCTCCCCTTGTATCAGTAGGCCACTATCCTATCATCGAAAGTTGATAGTGCTCTAAGGATTGGGCACGAATCCCAATTCCGAAGCCGTTGGCTGTCGGTGAACACTTTTTTATTAAACAAGATTTATATTTTTACTTTTAAAAATCTCAAAATCAATTTTACATTAAGTGCTTCCACAACAATGAGTCATACTGTGAGCAAGTGTACATTTACTTAAACTTTGGAATAATTAGAAAAAGTCAGCGCCGTGTTAGTTGGAGAGTAATGACTTATACCTACCTTATGTAATAATGCACTTCTACTTAATTAGCTCATTTACTTTATGACTTTGCTATATGATGTCACTCTCATACATGTCCTGCTTTAGTTGTGTTAGACCCTTACAATATATTAAAGCCACCCTAACGCGCACCATCAAGTTAGGACTTGGTTCTTTTATTTAAAACTCTGGTTTTATTTCTTTCACGATTTGTGACTTAATTTTAAATAGTTCAAAACATCTTTACTTACAATTTTTTTCACCACCACCTACAAATCATGTGTAATAAAGCTTTTAATTGTAACATTTCAATGAAAAATAGCAAATATATTAATCAATTTCCAAATTCTAAATTCTTTTTAAGTTAATAATATAAAAAGTGACACTAATCATATCACACGATGAATTTTATTACTCTATAATTTTTTTCTCCAGTTTTACTTTTAAAGTATCAATTCAATTCTTCAAAACACAATATTAATATCAATTTTGTTATTAATAGAGAAAAAAAAATATTTGAACTCGTCTGCGTTGAAACTGTCCTGCTATAACTTTGTTTCAAAATTCATGAAAACGAAAGCAAATTGAGGGAAAAAGTCAAAGTTAGAACTTAATTTCATTATTCAACATTCACTTTCTCATACTTGTCAAAAAAAGGCAGCTGATAATAAATAGAATTCCAACTATGTTTTTAGGCGCTCCACCCTTCTGTTTTTTTTTTTTTTTGAAAAATGAAATTACAAAAAAATTTGTTCCAAATTCCAATGCTTTGTTATTACATTTTTTAATGCGGTAATTGTCCTTAAACTCTGAAATTCATAATCTCTCCAACTCTCTATACTGTGCGTGGATGTTATAGTGAGAGAAAAAGAGTCGTTTTTAAATCAAAGTCTATGTTTTTTTTAAGGTCAATCAAAGTCTATTTCGGTGGTGAGATTAATCACAATTCTCCCATCCACTGTAATTGATCAAAAGCAAACGATCCCTTCTTTTTGTAATCCAGCTTTAAAACCCATCACATTCCTTTCTAATCAGAATCTCTCGAAAAAAAAAAAAATAAATAAATAAATGAATTAGATCAACAATTAATTAAAAATGCACACATCTCGATAGTTAAATGGGTTAGTAT
>JAOTQH010060227.1:0-17129 GCA_025631255.1 Cornus kousa | reverse complement strand
ATCCTCATGACTAAGGAGAATTAAAACTATGCGAAGAAACAGTAAAGCTCCAAAAAAAAAAAAAAGAGAAGAAATTGGGTTCAGAACTAACCTCAAAGGATTGGACGCCGCGAATGAACACTGCGAGATCGCCGGAAAGTGAAGTCTTTTGTAAAGATTTACCAGGCACAAGTTGATTTGGAAAAAGCAAGCAAAGATTTGAGAAGCAAAGGGCAAGAAGTAGCTACTGACAAGAAGAAAGGGGAGATGGCAACGGTGAAAAAGGAATAAGAGACACCTCGAAGGCTTTTAAAGACAATGAAGGCACGGAGGCTAAGGGGTCAGAGACCCGAGGAGTTTCACGCATCTCAAAAACGAGGGATCTGAATCTGACCGTCCATTCCACGATCCGACCGTACATTCCCCTATGAGATCTCCTCGAACCGTCAGAGTCATCATTGTCAATCATAAATAATTACCCCCTAATTAATTAGGGGGCAGTTGAGAGTCCTGGAACCGGCATGAGCCGAATACAACCCGCGAAGACCGCATCGGGTCTGCCAGCTGGACCCAACCCCCATGATGGAGCCACCAACTAGGCCGAGCTCAAGAAGCCCAACGAAAGAAGTCAGACCTGCTGTATGTAAGGCCCAGAGCCAAAAGCCCAATTAGCCTTTGTAATCACTTATAAATAGGCAATGAGTAGAAGAAAGAAGAGGTTGTTGATTGTAAATTGTAAGAAAACTCTATTGAAATTAAAAGAGAGAAAATCTTGCATCTACATCAATTCATTTAAACATTTATATATATGTGTGCATATTTGATTATAACAAGTTGTCACATGATACATCTCACCTTTAATGTTCTTTCAACTTCATTTTTCAAATCCTTCCACAATGAAAATTATTGTCAATGTCTATGGAAAATGCAACACTAAAGGACTCTCTTTGTAGGTGGTTCCTCTCTCTGTAGAGGTTTCTCCTCTCTTTATGGGGGTTTCTCTGCGCGTGCAGAGTGTTTTTGCGTTTTGTCGCACAACCATGGCTAGCAAACAGATCTACTTGCAGAACTGTTCCTATTTATGGTCTCTTCTGCTTTGGGTTGGGGTTTTTCTGTCACTCACGGGCTTGTCGACTCTTTGGTGTCGTTTGTGCTAAGGTTCTGGCTGTTGTTGTCTTTCTGATATGGGATCCTGGGGGTGATCGATGGGTTCTTGGTTTTATACCACATTGGGTTCTTGTGGGTTTCGTGGCTCTGTGTTAGGTCTTGTATGGCCGCGGCATCCCCGCTGCAACCATGACAACACTGTCAATTTCATCCTCGACAAGGACGTGGTTTATCCGTCCTGACTTTTTGGAGTCTTTTTGCTGCTTGCTCATGGCCATGATGCGTTTACTCTTGGGAGCCCTCTGAATGATTCCTTCACGAAATCCCTTGCTCCTTTCAGGATTTATTTAGGCCATGTTATTACTTTTCAAATCCCTTTGTGGGATAAATTTCATTCAGTGCCGGATTGGTTGTTGGGATTGCTGTCTCAAGGCTCTTTGGTGGTTAGTAAGCTTGCTGTATGATGTGCTGTTGTTGCCAATGCTATCGCTGCTGATGGATTGCCAAACAATTGGAAGACTTGTTTGCTTCCGGTTCCGGTGGCCCTGGGCTGTACACGTCTCAATGGTTTATTAATACTCTGTACTGGTGGCTGTTAGCATAGGGGTTCAAAGTCAAGATTTGGGATCAGTACTTGTGGTGTGGATGTCATGCACCGAGGCTCTCTTTAGTTTATGGATTACGCTATACTTTTTGCGTGGTTGCTGATGTTGCTTGGGTCTAATCTCAGAGCTGGCCACGTCTTGCTTCCTATAGTGGGCCCTTTGCATATGTGGCTTAGTACACTGTTTCTAGCTTCAACAATCATTCCTTTTATTTGGTTTGGAACCCAAGTGATTTTGTGTGGTTTTGTCTATGTTGTGGTTAGGGTTGTGACGTGTTTGTGTTTCTCTGTGTTTTGTTTATATGTTATGTAGATGCTGTACGACTTTGCCAGGAAAAAAAAAAAAGATTATAGCAAATTGTCATATATATAAATTATTGTTGGACCATGTGTATATGTTCATGTATATTTCTGTTGACAAGCTCTGCGATGACTATATGCCATGTATCATTGCTATAAAAGAGGTACACTTGGTCACTCCTGATTGGACCACGCTAGTATCTGCCTAGCACCTCCTTTATAGGGGTTAAGTGATCTAGAGCTACTTATCCTCTCAAATTGAAAACCTGATACGAGGAAGGGGTCCGCTACCCTTCTCTCTTCTGTGAAGCTACCCCTCTCCAGTAGGATGGGTACCTTCTCACTCTAAAATGGGACTCTTTCCTGCAGAACAAGGTTTTATCTAAAAAAAAGCAGCCCACCTCGAGCTCGCTCGAATGTGTAATCTCGGATCGGGCAGGGAGCGTAGTTTTAGGGAGGATAGAAGGCAGACTCCCGAGAAGCCTCCCTTCCCCATTTCAGACTTGGGAATCTGAGGTATAGTGGACAGGCGACTGAAATCCAAGGTGACACCTTAGAGGGAGGTCAACACGAGAGGGAGAGGATTCTATACCCAAGGGCCGAGCTAACAACACAGGACAATGGTGCATTAAATACACCATCTGTCTGATTTGACCTGCATTTAATATAGGAAGTGACCCTGCCTCGAACCAATATAATAATCGCCTCGGGCCACCAAGCGGTGTCCCATCTGATAGAGGTATAGGCAAAGAACCCGCGGGTAAAAGAGGGTCCACCCTCGTGACCAAGGGTCTTTGACCAAAAGAGTCACTATAAATAGTGGGCAGATCAGCCATTAAAAAAGGGACCAACAACCATCGAGCTCGAGCTACTTGGGTATTTACTACTGCTTTCCCTCTCTCAATCTATAATTAGAGTCTCTCGTGTTGCTTGGATTTCCCCTTGGAATCTAATTTCAGCATTCTTGTCTAACGTGGAACTGACTCATCATCTCTCAAGAACCTCTATCAACAATTTCTTTCATTCCTGTCTTTTCTAACTATTTGAAGAGTTTTGGGAACTAAACTATATCAAATGGTTTATAATGTAATACAATATAGTTGATGATATAATACAATGATGAAAGGTACATAGTCAAAGCCATTCTTATATATGTGGGATTGTAAATCCCTTTTTGGCCTCAAAAACTTCTTCATTACTCACCTTAAAATAACTTTCAAGGATTTTATTTGCTTGAAACTTCGATAAGTTTATAGTTAATTTTGTGCTTTGAATGATTTTTCGTATTTTCGTTATCTACTGAACCAGACCATTAATACAAATGAGGAAGCGTTACAAAAATAAATAAATAAATAAAAATATAGATGAGGAAAAAGTTAATGAACACGTCTTCTCCAATTTTGTAGAAAAAAAGGAGTAGGAAACTCATTCGGTCCGAGTTCGCATAAACCAGGCAGAGGGCCACATGAGGGGTTACAACACTTAAAGTCAATTTAGGGTCATATAATACCTCAGTTTATTACAGAGGACATTTTAAGATATTTTACTTTTAATTTTTTATTAAAAAAAAAGTTAGTTATAAGAAGTAGTGTGGTAAATACAAAATGACATCGGGTGAAAAATGGTTGGAGGTGAAATGCAAAGGAACAAGTTGCTCACTTTTGAAACTACAAGGACTAATTTGCTGATTTTTATACCACATGAGCTTATAGTGCTCACTTGGTGAAACTTGGGGGAATTTTTATTTATATTTTTTGGCACTTTTGATTAAAATTAAAAATATAAGAATTCTTAATTTGATATATTAATGTTGTCTAACTAAATAAATCGACCAACTAATTGATAAGTAATTATAAATTTCTTCATTTGAGTAACGTACTAAAAAATCATTTAAAAATATATATATAATAAAATAAAGAGAATAAAGAAAAGAATGGTGTTACTATGATGACTTCATAAATTAGGATGGCACTTTGGTAATTAACTGGAATAATAGGGGTTACAAGCCGTACAACTACTCAGTTAATAATATTTAACGGGATTTACGTTTTGAGTTTCTCGAACCAGAACCAATCGAATTTCCTTCTTACATAATGTGATCTTAGATTTTCAGGCCATTGTCTCTCTCATTCTTTCTCTCTCCTCTTAAAACCCTAAAATTTTCAACTCTTCATCCCTCACGGCCCCTATCTATGTATGTATATCTGAGATGACAAGATCAGGTATTACACCATTCTCATCACCTCAAAGGCTCAAACTCTTGTTGGTTTTGACTTGTTCATATATCAAATTCATCGAAAACACCTCTGAACTTAGATTAAAAAATCGTATAATTATCTTGAATGAAGCTCTTAATTCTGAAAATATGATTAATTTTGATCAAATTATTTGGTTTTGATGTTAAAAAGTTAGGGAAGGCTCTGGTTTTACCCGACTACGTTTGAATTATGTTATGTTTATTTAATTTCTGTTTCGAATTGAATTTCAAAAACGCAACTTGAATTCAGTTTCAGGTAGTAATCTGATTGATGTTAGTTTTTGGATAAAGTAGGCAAAATGTTAGGTGGGTTTTGAAAATCGTTGATCAATTTAGACTTTTTGGTGACTATAGTTCGAAAAATCGCACTGAAGGTGTGAATTGTGATTGTTCTTATTATCTTTTCATTGCTCAAATGTAATAAAACCAAATCTGATTGTTGTTTAATGTTCACAAGTGTAGCAAACGATGGAACGTAGCATATGTGATGTTAATCACTTGGATTCGGATGTCCTTTTGCCTCCTCGAAAACGGCTCCTTGCCGGATTGAAGAAACAGAATTCCCATGGCAATTCACATCTGCCATCCACTTGTAGCACTTCGAGGGAATTCGACATCCGTCTCCATAACTTATTGAGATCTCATTTGAACAATCCGAATCTTTCACCTGAGGAAATCGTGGAGGCCTCGAGATCTGCAGTTGTAGATGCAGTTAAAGTTGCAAGGGCTGCAAGAGCTGCTGCGGAAGAGAAGGCCGTGATAGCGGCAAAGGCAATGGCTGCAGCCAGGTGTGCTTTAGAATTGGTTGCAACTGTTTCCGAGGACACAGCCCGTGTGGAAAGAAATATGAAGAATAATAAGATGAAGAAGCATGTACCAGTTAAGATGCTGTACAATAAGAATCATCGAATTAAGAATTACAAGACAGATGAAGAATTGGCCCGAAAGTTGCATCAGGCCATGAACAGCTCTCCAAGGATTTCCAAGTACTCTTCGACTTCTGATTCTAAGAGTTACAAACATAAAAGGCTAAAAAGCTCATCTATTTCCGAAAAAAATAAGGGTTTTAGTGGAGGTATGGAGTGGGAAGAAAACCCAGGTTTGACAAGCAATGGGAATGGCATAGTGGGAAATGTAGATTCTACAGGTCCCGTCCAGGAATCTTATGTGAGTAGAGTATATGAAAACACATCAAATTTTAATAAAGCTGACCGATTGAAGATGAATAATGGGGGAGTGGAAACAAGTCCTGCGGAGGAAAACGAATGGGAAGTATTGGATGATGCGTGTAGCAGTGGTATAAAAAGGGGAAAAATCAATATGAAAGAGCTTCCCATAAGTATGTGTTCCTCTAGGGATCTAGAAAGCCCCCAGAAAGAGCTTAAATCTGGAAGTTTTCCGTCAATCGAAGAAAATATGGGCAAACCTGATGTTGGTAATATGCCCTTAGTTTCTGTACAGCCATCTGGAAATGGTGTGACGCCAGTAGAGACAACATCAACGTGGAAGTGTCAGGCATTTGAGGCACCCGCGTGTGTGAAACAAAACAATGTCATTCAGTCATAATGTTTATATCCTACGCGATAATGCATCGCTGCCACAATTGAAGTTGTTAGCCCAGGTAGTACTAACTTATGCTTCTTTTTTTCTTCTTCATAGTTATGGACTTTGTTTATTTATTATCTTTTAGCTCTGTCCGTAGCAATGTAGTGAATTCAAACTTCCCTAAATGTATATTTACTGTTTAATTGCTTTCATACATGAGTGGTATCTCTGAATACTAGCAAAGTGTGAGTGAATACACAAGAAGGATGCAAAATGTGTTAAAGTACTCTATTGGAATATTGCATATGCAAAATTCTTTAGGTGTTAATAGTTGTACCGAACAATATTAAAATACTTCTCGTATTATATGCTATAGCAAAACTATTTATTCACTCTCCCTATACACAATGCCAGGCATGAACCCTTGCAGTGAGATTTGGTAATTTTTATTTTTCTTTTTGCTGGAACTTTTGCTGCTACAGTAATTGAAATGGATTTTTTTTTTTTTAAATATAAATTCATGACACCACTATGATGAGATGCACCCTGCATATCATTGAACCTCCTAGGCAGTTAACCTCTAGAAAAAATATTGAAATTTCCCATCCTAAACACACATAATATATGGATTTACTTTTTCCACACCCTTTCCTTAATCAATAAACTCACTCATAAATTATGCCGTATTTATAATTTTCAACTCCTCGTCAGCCCTGGAGATATAGTGCAATTAATTGGCTTTATGTTTAATTTGTCATATCCTTACTGGTCTGATACTTTTCCCATCATAAGCTTAATTTTTGTGTTTATGAATTTGATGGATTTTTTAAATTTTGTGAGCAGTCACAGGCTTTGTCAACTTGAGGAGAACTATTGTGGGGGTAACTTTGTAAAATTACTGATCTTTGGAGTGCAGTCACTTGTCAATAACTTGAAGTACCACAACGGTGATCGTGAGGTACTGTCGTACTGAGGTGTGATAGTTGTCTTCCCTTCATTCATTTGGTTTTTTGTGCATTTGATATATCAATGTAAATTAAGAACATAATTTTTCCTTAAAGAATGGGCAGGACCTATCTTATGATGGTTATAGCATAATACTGTCGTCAATTTCCAGGCTTTCTGACGTTGATACCATAAACTGTCTTTGAAATGATTTCATCAGTTACTTTTGGTATTTTGGTGGATTGTGACGGGTAGGATATGCATATTGGTTTTTCAGAAACTTCATAATAACAAGCACCTAATGGTCTTTGTGAGACTCTCTGTCTGCCGATTCTGCTTGGCAGCATATTTAAGGATTAAGTAGTTCTCCCTGGATTTGAGGATGATTGCTCTGGAAAACACTCTCCTTGGACATCTATTTAGGCATTTGATGAACAAAGAAACACGATTGTGATTGCGGGAACATGCAAATTTTTTGTTATTTTTGTTTGGTAATCCGTCCTCATTTTACCTTTATGGTGGTGATTTCTGTAATTAGATAAGAAATATCCATTGATTGTTCAAAACAAGTTAGTCGATTGAATTTATTTAAAACATTCAGAAACTTGCCAAATCCGATTTTATAAACAAGCTTATTTGCTGTTTGTTGAATTGTGCCTTCAATCATTAGTCTGTACGTCAGTTTTTGTGGATTGAATACCAAGGTTAGTGTCTAACCCGAGTTTGAGTTCTCCTCCTCTGCCAACTAATACCTAGACAGGTTAAATCAAGTACTTGGATCATCTCTACATATTTGGCATTGTGGCTTGGGAACATTAGTGTTGGTAAGCTTGAAGCTCGGATTTTTTAGCACCTTACAAGGAATTAAACCTGCTCCAGTAGTAGGTGATCATTTCCAGTCTACATATTTGGCATTGTGGCTTCGGAAAATTAGTGTTGGTAAGCTTCATATTTGGCATTGTGGCTTCGGAAAATTAGTGTTGGTAAGCTTGAAGCTCGTATTTTTTAGCACCTTACAAGGAATTAAACCTGCTCCAGTTTAAGGCGATCATTTCCTTTGCTGGATTTCCTTCTGGCATTCCTCTTCTCCACATCAACGTTCTCGTTTTTCCCATTTGTATCTGAATTTTTTTATGTTGTCAGCCATATGCTTCTGTTTGTTGTATTTTGCAGTTTTACGCGTAGCTGTAATGGATGCTAAATTAAGCAGCTCTTTCATTCATGCACTCTTCCTGTAAGATTGCAATGAATTATATAAAATATCACTGAATTATCAATTAGTTTTTTAGTTGCATTCCACTTTGTGTACAATTGGTTACAAAATTAGCAGGAAAATGGAAATTCATGAATTGTGATTTCAGTTTCTAATCCTCCCCACATCCGATCATTAACCAAAAGTAGGAGACAATGATTAAAAACAGCCCAGGGTTGTAACTGTTGGCCATGCTAATCGTGGATCATAGACCTTTGGTAGATATAATAGAGACATTAGATGGCCATTATGTCTCTATCTTCTTCTTTTTCTTTTTCTTTTTCTTTTTTTTTTTTTAATTTTTTTATGGGTAAATAAATCGGCCATTCTATAGTAGCTATCACTCTCTAGTTTATGGCAGTTGATTATTCTCCTTATTAAAATTCATTAAGAAACTAAGGACTGCTTGGTTTGTAATTATGGAAATAATTTTTTGTTCTCTGAAAATTAAAAACAGAAAACTGTTAAAAAATTCTAATTGGTTCAATTTTTTGAAAATTGTTTTCGTAAAAATATCTATTTTCAGAGAACTATAAAAGATTGTTGTGTGAGAACAATTTTCTGTTTTCTGAATTCTTGAAAAGTGTTTTCAGGGTTACCAAGCAAGTCCTAAACTTTCACTTTATTTTTATTGAAAATGTGGCTAAATTAAAGGATGATAGTCACACCGGATTAAAGGGTGATGGCTGTAGACCACCTTATGTTATTCGGTTTGAGTTAGCTATTAAAGTTTGGTGGGATCTGTGTGTGCCTTTGGTTTTGCATTTCCGGTATGCTACTTTCGATTTTAAAAGATTTCCCTAGTTTGCAGGGAACAAAAAAATCATTAAAAATAATAACAATAATAATAAAATAGAGAGATTAATTCAAAAAATTGAAACTGACCCTACATTTAAAATTTTCTCCTAAAAATGACCATTTCAGTACAAGTTGGCTCGTGCAGTCCCTCAGTGCTGTTTACTTTTCCGTGCAGCTGTTGCTTACTGTCTCATGATATCGCATGCCTCTTCCCAAAAAACTTCAATACACACAACTATAGAAACATTTCTTTACCCATTAAGTTTCGGTTGCAAGCTCATCATATTGGGAGGTTGGTTAACCTTTTTCAGCTACAACAATAGTTAGTTCATCATGTTGCTTCAAAAAAGGCAATACTTGGAAGCGAAGTTAACAATTGCCTCTTAGGGGTTTGCACATTTGCTTATTACATGGTCCCTGGACCAATCACCAGCTATCACGTAAGCATCTATATCAGCTTTGCGTTAATAATTTATCCTGTACGACGACATTATTCTACTTGGTTTAGTTTTCTGAAAAACAAATAACAATCTTTACAAAACTGTTCTATGAAAATGGTAGGGGAAAAAAAGAAAAAAAGAAAAGCAACCATGGTCCTCTCATAAAAAGCTTAAATGCTGCCATCAAAAGGGTGTGCCCAAAATATTTATTTGCAATCTTTCTATGATGGCAATAGGTGGTCCACATACACAATTTCATTATCAATTTAGACATCTATCCTGAAGACAGAAATGTACATTTCTGGCAAATGCACACAAACTAGACCATCCAATCTAGATGTCAAATTTCCTTTGCTGATGTCATTTCTTCAAAATAATCATTCACTAATTTACATCTTAGTTAATAAAAAAAAAAATCAGATTTTATTAAGACGTGAACAAACCAAAAAATTAAATCGTTAAGCAAAACACATACAGGTGGAGAGAGGGACGCAAAGGAGGTGTTGCACAACAAAACCTTAATTCCCTTCCTCACTTACCCACCTTAATCTGAAGGCTGCTCATCCCCACATCCACTTTTTCCATACTAGATTCACTCTTCAGCTCATTCTTGTTTACATCACTGATACTGAGCCATGGGTGTTGCAGACACTGCTCAGCAGTCGGTCGCTTCTCTGGTGCAAAATCGAGAAGGGGACACAGGAACTCTGCAAACTCACGAGCATCAACATCAGAAAATTTGTATTTATCAATCAGTAATCGATCAAGTGACCAGTATTTCAGCCTCCGGATCCTCTTCAGATCCCCATGTCTGTCAAAGTAATCTTTGGATTGAGCCCCACCAATGGCGATCTGTTCACCAAAAAAATATAAAGAAGGGGTATCAGACAGCGTTAAAAGAGCAATAAGAGAGGGATGACGAACTCACCTTCCGAGGCATCTTCCCCAGGAGTTCCATCATTAGAGCAAGGTGATCCTGCAACCAACCCAATGAACAATTCCTTTACAATGATGATTTATTGCTTACGTGGAGAATGTCGGAACTTTGATGACAGTTTAAGATGAACATATTTTGAGTATTGCATTTTTCTTCTCAATTACCATTTATTTGCTATTTGTTTTGTTCTTTCCAAGCCCACATTCTATCTTCCAATATGCATAGACAAAAGCTATATCAATATTTAGGGTGGTTGGTGTATATGCATCTACAGCAAATAATTGATATTATGCCATGTTGTAATTCATTAAACAGAGCTACAAATAGCCAAAACCATCTAACCTCGTCCTCGCTGAAACCTTGTCCGCCCTTGGGAGTAAACAGCATCTCACCAGTAGCTAGCTCAAAGGCTGTGCAAGCAAATGACCACATATCAACAGAGAAGGAGTACCCAGTACCGAGAATAACTTCAGGAGCTCTATACTGTCTTGTTTGAATTTCCTCTGCAAACTGTTTATCAGCCCAACATGCATTTCCAAAATCCACAACCTTGCAGTTCACATCAATCCCATTCAGGCTCCTCTCAGCCTTTGGCGTCCCTCCCATTGAAGCGCGTCTTTGTGCTATCCTAGCCACTGCTCTCCTTGCCCTCCTCTTTAGTTTTTTCTCAATACTATTTATGGTAACTCCACCGTTTGGATTCCCCTCAGGCTTTTCTAGTATTGGGGTGAGCCCAGTCCTGACTGGATCTTTGGCAGGATCAATGGTGGAAACAAGAAGTATATTTTCGGGCTTCAAGTCCGTGTGAATTATTCCAAGTTCTCTATGCAAATAATCCAGACCAGTCAATATACATTTGCATATCTCCCTAACTTTATTCAACTCAAGGCCTCTGTAACGGTTATATCTGATCAGCCGAAGTAAGCTGTCACCAAGAAATTCAAGGACCGTGCACAAATGCTGTCCATTTGGGCCTGTATGCTTAAAGTGGTCAACCAATCGTACAACACACTTACTACTGGAAGGGTCAGCATCTGCAATAGCAGAAAGGACTTCAATTTCATGGAGAGCAGCTTGAGCAAATTGCGGTGCACTTTTCTGGATCTTAAGAGCGACATATCCCTGTGAAAAGGAAAAAACTACATTGTAAGAACTGATGTACTTCAAAAAATAAGTTACAATTAATTTATTTATTTTAATAAGTAGGACATAATAGCAGTACCATCAAAGAGTCTGCTAGAAAACGAGATGCTCATTGAGAGACTAAATATCACTGGCCTGACAGGTCACAGGAGTCCCATTTTTAAATGAGCATTTCCTGGAATATACCAGCAGAAATGGGGTATTTGGCACTAAAACAAATGACTTATTTCAATCAAATGGCTGCTCAACTAGAGATCAGCCAGATCACATTTGTTTTATAATTTTAAGAAATATAGCATAGACGAGAGATGTTTAGCTCTAAACAAAAAATCACCCATTTCAAAGAAAGCAACAAACTAAACATGGCTTCTTCAGACAAAAGGTAGCAACAATCACTTCTTAATATGGGAGTGCATGGACACTCGATGCAACTTTTGTAATTTTAATAGCTATGTAACCATAGAAATTTATCATATGACCAATGGGCCATTAGCCCAATGGTATAACCCCCTATCCTCAAAAAGCAAAGGGGAGGGTTCGAGCCCCAGCGTGGGAAATGTGTGCGAGTACTTACCTGATATATATATATATATATATATATATATATATAATGGAGCAATTGCAGGAAAAGATGGCCCTCTATAAAATGGTCATGAAAATTAAAATTGGCTCAAGCAATAAACCAGATATTGTTTCCATAACTTCGGTCATTATCAGAACTTCAGTTTTCTTTTTACCTGAAGTCTCCAAACACAATTGCAAACTTTACCCATGAATATTATGCAATTAAGCTATTCAAATTCCATAAGATGCCCACATAAATAAATACATACGTGTGTGTGTGTGTGTGTGTGTGTGTGTGTGTATATATGTTTGTAATCTCATA
Organism: Cornus kousa; assembly: GCA_025631255.1. Classification (NCBI taxonomy): domain Eukaryota; kingdom Viridiplantae; phylum Streptophyta; class Magnoliopsida; order Cornales; family Cornaceae; genus Cornus; species Cornus kousa. The sequence goes on along the minus strand of JAOTQH010060227.1, from coordinate 4,936 downwards.
TGTATTGTGAATTAATTCTCTATATAAAGAAGCCCTTATATTGCTTAATTTGTCCTATGAGACATCACATGGTCGTATTGGATTCCAACGACGGTTCTTGTATATACAGCTTGTAGAACATGCCAATTTCCCCCGAAGGCTCTGAAACCAACCTGATACAGCACCATTTACTAAAAGAGCCAACAAAATTATCCAAGATAGAACTCTGATGTGCTAGGAAAATTCAAGGAACACTGGAACACCAATGGGATATCACACTTATTAGTAGGGGTGCACAAAAGAACCGGAACCGTGGAACCGGAACTGGAACCGGAACCGGAACCGTTTTTACCAGTTCTCACGGTTCCGGTTCCGGTCCCAGTTCTTAATTTTGGAACCGTGAGTATACGGTTCCGGTTCCGGTTCCAGACCGTGGGAACCGGTAAGAACCGGAACCGTGTATACATATATATATATTATTATATATTTAATTAGTTATTCAAAACTAAAGGCCTACAAGTGGCCACGTGGGTGAAAAACTCATCTAACCATCTAAACCACTCGCCTCCATCTCTATTCTCTCAATTCTGAACTTGCCCTCTCTCTAGTTTCATTCTCAGATCTGAACTTCCTTCTCTCTCTGTGTGCAACTGCAAACACCAAAATCTACAAGAATGTGTGTGTACAAGGAACAAGGATACAAAGTGACACACGCTGTTACTTGGTGTAAGGTTTTTACTTTAGTTTTTCCATTTTGGTAGACGAATCTAATTCTTGAAGCCTTTTATTAGTTAAGAGTATTATTTCATTCCTTATTTGTGGCTTCATAGGTTTAATTAACTGGAGTAAATATATAGTTGCTGAATTTCGCTTGGGTTGATAAAATCAAATTCTTTCTGGACAAAGAATTGTGAATTAAAATTCTATGGGCGTCTGATAGGCCAGCTCTTTGAGTCTGTTGAAGGCTTTCGGCGTCTGCAATAATCAAAAGTTCAGTTTCCATCGCTGCTGTTCAAAAAATCAAAACCCAAATCTTTCAGTTTCCTTCGCTGCTGTTCAAGTTCAAGCGGTCTCTCAACTTAACGGTTCGGTTCTACTATTATACGGTTCCGGTTCCGGTTCCATTTTTAAGGAACCGTTGTGAACGGTTCCGGTTCCGGTTCCGACAGAAACCGTGAGAACCGAACCGTGTGCACCCCTATTACAAACTATATATATTATACACAATTTCATTACAAACAATAAGGGGTAGTTTGGAAAGTCCAAAAGGGGTAGTGTTGGTATTAAAGAGTCTTTTTTGGTTGCATGACCCGCACATGATGACAAGGAGTACCTGAATGAATAACCAAATTCTATGTGACAATTAACATGTAACTGTGAAACCACAAGCCTACCCTCCTTGGAAAGATAATATCTCAAATTTCCTAGTCATTTGCATGTAAGTTTGTGTTTGGAATCACTTTCGCGTGGAGAATATAGGAAAGCTGTTGAACTTGCTCCCACAAATCTTTAGGTCATGGGGACTGCAATTTGCTGCTCAATGCTCTGAAGAAATTTAGTACTGTTTCTGGCCTCTATCCCAACCTTAACGAAAGTCTTATTTTTACTAATGTGCAGCAGGATATGGTGGATTTGTGTGGTTTTGAGGTTTGTGTGTGGGATTTAGATATCTTGGATTGCCTCTGAATTCCAGTTGGCTTTCAGCTAATGATTGCAAGGGTTTGGTTGAAAAAGTCACTGCTAGGGTTCGCAACTGGACTGCAAGGTTCTTGTCCTATGCTTGGTAGAATGCAACTGGTGAAGTCTATTCGTGTTAGTATACATATGTTTTGGAGCAGTCACCTTATTTTACCATGCAAATTTTTGAAGCAGGTCAATGATGTTCTTAGAAATTTTCCATGGACTGGAGTGGAGCTCAAATCTACTGGAGCCATGATCAAATGGGTGGATGTATGCAAGAGACCCGGAGTGAGTATTCCTAATTTGCTGTACTTACATAGGATTGCTTCCTTGAGGCACATTTGGAACCTATTTAAAGATGAGGGTTAGTCTCTTTGGTTTGCTTGGGCCCATTCACACCTCATAAAGAACAAGAGCTTTTTTGGAGTTTGAAGGCTAGTCAGCTTAGTTCTTGTAATTAGAGAATGCTTCTGAAATTAAGGCAACTAGCTAGGCATTTTATCAAACATCATGTAGGTGATGGGAAAAATGTATCATTATGGCATATTTTTGGTTACCTTTAGGTCCTCTTGCTGTGTCAGTCAGTCCTGACCTCATTGCCAATTCAATTTGTGTTTGTTTGGGCCTTGTTTTGCCTTCGGGCTTGTTGGGCTTTGCCCTCTGTTGTATATTCTCTTTTTTCTATCTATATATCGACTTACCCAAAAAAAAAGAAAAAAAAAAAATTAGGTCACTTAATATCACAAATGTCAAATAGTGCTTCTGTTTCTGTTTTGTTGTTTTAGGTTTAGCCTTTTTGATATTTTTTCCACTTGGGTTGATATAAGTCATCAATTTGTTAACAACTGTTAAACAACCACTAATCTTCATATTTTTTCTGTTCTTGGAGATTAATGGGAGCAAGTTCAACACCTTTCCTATATTCTCCCCGCGAAAGTGAATCCAAACACATACATGCAAATGACTAGGAAATTTGAAAAACATTATATATATTGAGTTTCATTACAAACTATATGTATTACCAGACTTACAAAACACTTAAAATAGTCGGGGCTTGCCATGTTCATAACAAACCAACAGTTCTGATTAAATGAAGCTGCAAAACCGTATGATTTCACGATCTAAACCTTATAAATGGTCTAATCTCACAGCTTCTCCTCTGTCACAGCTTGGCAATGATGGCACGTCGGTCGGATGTATCTTCTTGAAGATATAAAAGAAGCAACCTTGTGGATTTACACTTTCATGGTCTGCAATTACCTCCCTTATGGCCTTCTTCTTCGATGTTCTCTTCATTTTCTCTTTGTGGATTTTTCGCATCACGTAAACTTCAGCAAGATCAACTCCGGCAAACGACATGGCAGGAAAAATAAAGCCGGAATGGTGAAATTGTGGGTGAGAAATGGATTGTCTTTTGACAATTGAAGTTTGTGATGATAAGGTTTTGGGAGGGCTTAAAGAAGCTATTTATACATAAGTACAGGCTTGGAGAGCAAGCAAGTTTTGTCACTGCATGTTCTTGGCTGTTTCATTTCATGGCGGCTTAGAAATAAGATTGAATACTTGGTTGAAAACACATGAAGTGGGGTCACATGAAATTAAAGTGGTCCTTTTAATACTCATAGCATGAATCATGCCTTCAACATGCACAAACCAAGGGGACTTGTGGCTAATTTGGTAGTCATGTATCTCCGGTAACCTCAGGTAATGGGTATTTTTTATTTTGTCCTTAAATTACACATTTGAAATTGTTTAGGGGGCATTAATTAATTAAGGGGTTTTTTTCGGGGAGAGAGAATAAAGTATAAGGGAGGTTTATTACACTTTATCCTAAAAAATAAAAAATAAAAAAATGAACCATATAGTCCAACTTATTTTTATTTCTAATTTTTACTTGGTAGTCTTGTTCAATGGGAAAATTGTTGTGTGGGGTTGAATTTAACAACCATCTCATACCAATCCACATTGCATATATATCTAAGTAGGGGTGGCCACGGATTGAATCAGATATGATTAGGCATAAATTTTAATTCGATTGGCTCCCAACGAATTAAACAAATCTTAATCCGCCACCGATGTATTATCCCACGGATCGGATTGAATTCGCACATTGAATTTTATCTAAATTATTCATTATTATTTTTATAAATAATATTATTTATTATTTATTTTTTAACCATAATCCAATAAATAATATTTTAATTTATTAATATTAAATTCATATATTTAAATAATTATTAACTACTAATACATAAAAAAGACAGACAAGAATATGAATAAAGCTCGAGGTTTAGGCATGGCATAAGTATCATAGAATGAGAAAAAGTTTTTTTTTGGGAAAAACTTGGTGACTCTAGTGGAGACAGGTTCAACGTGGTAAGAAACTCAGAATGTATTGTTGGTTAAGGTCAATATAGTCGTTAGAGATGAGGTGTCAATAATCCAAGTTTGAGAGTTCATTAAATTATGATTGACTAATTAAATTAACTAATATATTTTTGAATATATATATATATATATATAAATTTCACGGATCGGGTCGGACTTACAAAACGGATTAGATTTTTTTAAATCCATCACCGATCCGTGGATGTAGAAATCCGATCCAATCCATGCAAAAAATCTCGAATCCCTTATCTCCCTTTGAGAAGTACAAAAAATCTCGTTGTGATTTGAAAAGTGTGCATAAAATATTGAAAATTTATTTTAACTTCTTTTTTCTTTCTTAGTTGGTACTCTCACATAACTATGCCTTTAATCTCCCTTTGAGAAGTAGAAATTTAGTACCGTTGCTGAGCCATTTGCCCTTCGCTACTTTTATTTTAACTTCTCTATTGCATAATCTTCTTTCCTCTCTCAAATAAAATATCTCACCCGCGCCAATCAGGAGGGAATGCTAGAGGTTTGGTAATTTCTCCTCTGATCAAGATAAAGGACTATATTGAAGCAGCTAATCCATATTATATATCACATATACAAGGGTTTTAACGCCTGCAATGACTAAGTTTCTCTATTGTAACTTGGAACTAAGTCATTATTTATTTATTTTTAATCCCGAAAATTATCACCACATCTGTTTTACCATTGCAATTTAATTTGTGTAATATATGGACATACATACATAGGTCATGGTTCAAAACCGGAAATCAACTATGTATCCACATGTGAAGTTAAAATTATATACCCTCTTAGAACTGTACTTTAATTTGTGTAATATATGGACATACATACATAGGTCATGGTTCAAAACCGGAAATCAACTATGTATCCACATGTG
>JAOTQH010060120.1:0-17134 GCA_025631255.1 Cornus kousa | reverse complement strand
GTTAATAAGCTTAACATTTAAGTAATAAATAAAGTATTTAAGTTAATACGCAAAACATTTAACTTAATAAGAAAAACATTTAAAAATTTAATACAAGCAAAACAATTATATAATAAACAAAACATTTCAATAATAAACAAAGCATTTGAGTTAATAAGCTTAACATTTAAGTAATAAACAAAGTATTTGAGTTAATAAGCAAAACATTTAACTTAATAAGTAAAACATTTAAATAATAGCAGTACAGTCATCCAAGAAATAAAAATATTTAGTTATTAGAATCATCCAAATGTGAGATAGAAATAAGTTAAACAAACAACAAAATATAAACATCCATAAAGAGAAACTCAAACATTCAGTGCCCAACCAATTCTCATCTCTTCAGGTAGCGAAAGAAAAAATTTCTGTCACTTTTCAAGCGTCAAACATTTCATCATCTTTATCCTTTTAGAGGGAGAGAGAACTTCATCATCTTCTTTCTCACATGAAAATACACGAGTAGAAATAGAAGATGCTTTAATTGCTTTCTCTATTGCAACTTCCATTCTCTCAGTTTTGCTCGTAGAATTCTCATCCATGTTTGACAAGAGTGCAGCCATACTGGGAGATAAATTATCTCTTTTGGCTTTCTTACCTTTACGTAAAGGTGGGGGACTGACGTGACAACCCTCTTCCTCATTATCATCATCATTGGGAGTGGGCAAAATGATTGCAGGGGTGCTGTAGTGGAGGGGTGCGCATGCATCCTTGTTGTTTATGTGTCCCCAAATATAGTCAACATCTTGTCAAAATGCTTATATTCATGTCTGCAAAACTTATTTGCACCTGTAATAATCTACAAATTTTGTTACAATATTAACCTCATAAAAAAAATATTCGACATTTTATTATTTATTTAAGACTAATAATTAAATTACTAACCTTGCTCAACATGTCCCATCTCTCATCCTCAACTATACCATTTCCGTCTCATGGTTATATCCCACGCCAGTCTCCGATAACAATTTCTTAAACTCGACATAAATTTTCCTCAATTGGTTAAACTTATTCCGAAGTTGGTTTTTGTTAAATTTTCTCCCTGTTTGAGCCTTCATTTCTTTTACCATAGTAGTCCAACCATTTGGATTAAATGTTGTGTCAGTACGATTGCCAAGCCTAACTTGTTCCTCCATAATATTACAGAATTTTTCAGTAAGTGAGTCATCCCATAACAATTTTCCATCTTTCGTAACTTCAGCCACCCCTTCTTCTTCAATTGTAAGATGATCACCACATTGTTCCACATTCTCAACATTCATATCCATCTAATAGATTAATAACAATACCATAATCAATAACAACAAAAATAATATATATTACTTTAATAACTCAAAGCCCTACAATTACTTGATCCTCCAAGTTTATGTCAAAAATTGCATTTGACACAAATTCTGATTACTTGTGTTGAATATATTGAATTGCTTCAAATATGCATTGATTTAATTATCATATACAAATTTGAATGATTTAATGAACCACTTGAGTCCAGGAATGAGGCACTTAAATTATTGTATTTGCTTAATAACATTATCACCTATATCATGGCAATTAGTCATGTTAGTTTCACTACTAACTTTTTTCTGCTGAAAGATTGTTGGTAGACTCTATGCCTTTTAGGTCTGTAATGTTCAAACAAAGTTGGATATGTTGGAATTTCTCCTTTATGCACGTCTTTATGTGTGTAATACTTGGAAATGCGGGGATTAAAGTGGTAAATCTTACCAAATAATAAGCGAACCTGTTTCAGATTTCTAAACTTCAATCTTAATTTCTATTAAGTTTCACACATATATAGGGGTGGACACCAGGCAAAGAGGAGTCTTTTTGTGTGTGTGACTGTGTGCATTGTAAGACCACATGCCTCTTCCATATCAATATTTTCTGTGATCACACCATTTGCTAGTTTCCAATAAAAAGGGAATACATATATCACCTCCCCTAAAAAATCATAGATTAATAAAACCCAAAAATTTACTTTTAGATTTTTATGAGACCAGGGTTTTTGCAAATTTGTGCTTTTCATATGTTGGGGAACAATCAAGAGATCTCCTTAGAGGAATAAATTGATGCTCGAGGTAATGATACATCGAAGGTTTCAATTTGGAATAAAAGAGACAGTGCTAAGAGTGATCCATGTACCAACTTCAAGAGGGATGATACAATTTTGAAAGTGGTTAATAAGATCTTGGGATTAAATAATAAAGGAATGAGACAAAGCTCAGTAATTAAAGTAGAATCAAGGAACTATTTTTGAAGCTTCACTTATTAGGAGCGGACTACAGTACATAAACAATTTCGTACCCGTGCCATTAGGAGCGGACTCCAGAACAGTACAAATTTTCATTTAGAGCTATTATCAAATGTGAGTGGATAAACATACATTGTCATTACAAGAATGTCACATCCCCGACATAATAAATCATAATATAAAAATTGACAAAAATTATTTATTTATAGTCAAGAAACTCTTCACATCTAATCCAACATGAAACTTCTCTAAACATTTCATATACTGCAATCAATCTTCGAATTCAATTATTTGCCATCATGAGTAAATACAGAATACTATAGGATCAAATAAAAATTCAAGGTAAAGTCTTGGCAGAGTTTTTTTTATGTAATATGTTCTCCATATTTCTACAATTCTTGATATCAAATAAATTATTGTATATGCTAAAATATATACACATGGTGTACAAATACTATTAGCATCAATCAATCATGTGATTTAATATACTAGAGAATTGATAAAGTCTCATGTAACTGTCAACCCATGAAACGCATGCTTCAAAGAACAGAAAAATGATTCTAAAATCTAAAAACTATCTAGTCTTTTTATATAGTTATAATCTGCAATATTAAATATGCAGATTAAGTTAATGGCAATTGAAACGTGTAATCATGTGAGCTAAATTAAACACAGTGAAAGACAAAGTTGATTATATATGGGTCATGTGGGCTAGATTAAACTTCTATAAAAAGGTCATCCATCTTTTAATACAAGATATTCTGCTAAATTAATGGAGGATAAATTTAGGACAAATAATTTACAAATGAAATTGGGCTCAGATCTCTGCTCACTCATCTGTAGCATTACTATGTTAATTATCTGCATTGTGCTTGGATTACTAACAATACGTTGGAAGATAAGAGACATTACCTAAATTACCTAAAAATTACCTAAATCAATGAATTACCTAAATTACCTAAAAATGCCCAAAAATTACCTAAATCAATGAATCCTAAAAAAATTTCTAAAAATCAAACTCAACAATTTCGAAGAGACATTACCTAGTTTTCTGTAGGTCTTGTTTCTGTAAAATCTAATCAGAAATTTGCAGATCTAAAAATTCTACTACGTTTGATTTTTTTTCTTCTATCTTCTTCCAATGTTCATGTATGTAGATTACCGCAAAACAAAAACTGAAATAAACAAATCATGAAATAATGAAATACAAACAAATCATCAAACCTTGCAACCCATCAATCGCAAGAAAAAAACAAAAAAACAAAAATCAAATTGTAGATTACCGCAACCAAAAAAAAAAAACTGAAATATTCAAACAAAAGTTCAAACCTGTTGAGATCGTCGAAGATAGCAGCAAAGGAAAGCAAATTGTGAAAAGTAGTTACCGAAAATAGCAGTCCTTCACTTGTAGCCAAGAATCGTCAAGAACGCCAGACCAAAATGCAGCAAACCGAACCCTAGATTGTTGCAAGTTTTCCTTTTGTACCTATTTCCAATTGTTGCCTCCGCTACAGTTAAATGAAGGATTTGCTTCTTCCGTTACAGTGCAAAGACAACCGGAAGCAACAAAAAACACCAAAATGGTGTTTCATCTTTTGGGCCCAAATTTGATTCTGTTCTGCAACTGTTTCAAACACAAGTAGCCCAGCCAAACATGTTTTGGGTTTCAAATGGACTACTGTAGCAGGCCTAAAACAAAACAAAACATTTCCTAAATAGGCCCTTAGTACTCCACATCAAGCTATCATGCACATCAACATTGATCTCAAATGAGATATTTTCCGTACCCTTGAACTTGAAGTAATATTACACCTGAGTCGTACATGCACCACTGTTTCTCCTTTCATATTTATAGACACACACACACTGTTTCATGCTTTAGCTTTTAATTGGATGTCTATTGATTTGGTGATGATGATGAAGAAGAAGAGTGAAAGCAAAATTGGGTGCAGAAGAAGACGGTGGTGGGAGGAACCGACGGCAGAGAGTAGAGAGTAGAGAGAGACTGAGGGGTATTTTAGGAAGACTAAAAGGGCAAAATGGGTGTTATAGGAATAATTTAGGGGTGTTTATTGCACAAAGGGGTAATTTTGCACAATTTCAAAAGGTTAGAGGTGTTTATTGTACACTTTTTCAAATATGGGGTAAAAATGCTACAAAAAATATACTTCAAGAGTGTTTTCTGCACTTCCCCCTGTAATTTAGTAGATTCAAACCTTTTAGAATCTTAGATGAAATCTTGCTTATCATAAAAATGAATTAAAAAAAAAAAAAAAAAAAAAACAATTGTTCAAGATAAAAATTTTAAAGACATTTTTAAATAAAATTTTAAAAGGAGGATAAAAATTAAAAATAGTTCATATATATATATTTATCTCACGTGAATGCACCTTGATTCCACTGGCGTATATATATTATCTTATTTTTCACTGCTTTCAGTTGGTCCTATAAATAAAAAGAAAAATGAAAACGTGATGCAACACATTTTCTCTCCCCAAAACTTAGATTTTTGCTACGAAAACGTACTGAGTCGTAATTCGAATTGGTAAAAGAAATCAATGGAAGGGTTTAGTGCTGAAGATTTGCCGACGATCGGAGGAATCGCCACCGTCTCACTTCTTCACTCCTTCATCCCCACCCATTGGCTTCCATTCTCCATTGTCGGACGCGCCCAGAAATGGACCCTTTCCAGAACCCTTCTCGTCAGTGAGTTCCTCTCTCTCTCTCTCTCTCTCTCTATATATATATATATATATATATATAAATATATTTATATATCCGAGTGTGTGTAGCTGTAGATCTCCTGCATTATTCTCTTGAAATGTGTTTGGTTGCTGAGGAAACGAAGGAAAAGGGCAAGAATGTTAAAGATTCGAAAATTATATGTCTTTATGTTTCGTCCCAGCAAATCTTTTAAAAGAATTAAATCATCCCAACTAAGCCCAGAAATGAACCCTTTTTGTTTCGTTTTGTTTGGAACCAAGCGGACGCCAAAGATCTATTGAGATGGCAAACTATTTGTTAGGTTTGTAATTCTAATGTACTATTTAGAACCCTTTTTCTCGCTTTGTTTCGTCCTGATGTCTTTACTATTCTGCTTCTGCTACTCTGCATTATATTATTGTTTGATGTTTGTGGTCAGATTGGAAGTGGAGATAGATTTGTTGATTTTTTATACGAATTTCAGAAATGGCGTCCCAATAGTCACTTCTTGAAACGTTTATGAGTTCTGCAATTCTGATTATTTACAAAGACTTAAAAGTGCCTTGTAAATAATGAGATGAAAGCTAATGTTATGTTTGGGAGTATCGAATTGGTGCTTTGAATTTGGGATTGGAAGAAATTTCTTCCAATCCCAAATCCAAAGTGTTGATTCGGTGCCGCCAAACATATCATTAGTAATTTTGTAATAATTAGAAATCACATGGTTAAGTTTAACGTTTTTGAACATTAGAGCGCTAAAGTTAGTGTGAGAAATTACGCTCAACTATAATGTCCTTTTCTTCCACCTTATATGTATGGTCAAATTCCAATTATGTTATTTGCTTCCATTACGTGCTAGAAGGATTATGGGTTGCTGAAGCATAATTTCAGTGTCCAAGTGGATGGTGAAAACCTGAGATTTTGCTTTGTAATAATCTCTACCGGTAGACATTGATTGGGGTTAAATTTTCAATTGGCAAGACCTGTGTCCAATGTTTCTGTTTTCTTTTATAGTCTTTAAGATAGGAGATGGTTCTTTTCTGGTTCGTCTTCACAGTTCTTGCGTAGTGGAATCTTGATGAGAGATGATTAGCTTGCAGATCTGTTTACAAATATATTGATAAGGATATATATTTCACTTTTGTGGGTTGAGGATGTGGTTCTCTCCTAATAAGTTAATCAGGAAACCTGCTCCATCATCACATCCCATTATAAGAAAGAGGAAAGAAAAGAACCTTTCTCCATCGCAGGTCCTTCATCACATCTCATTTCAGAGGAAAAGGGGTTTCTCATTGTGATGTGCAAGAAGACTCTGGATGGCAGTTTGATCTTATGATGATTATTGGCCCTTTGTTGGTATTATCAGGTTAGGTTCCTTCTTTGGGCATGTATTCACCGGTTGCTGGTACTTTGACAATGTGGTATATATACCATCAAAGTTTGAACAATGCCATACGTGTGCATCATGCCATCTACCCCTAGAAGATTTTATGTAAACCATTCCCTGCTACCTGAGCACTACTCAGGTAAGTTTGTGTCTCTGAGAAGGCGACGACTAAGTTTGTGTCTCTGAGAAGGCGACGACTGTTTCATTGATCATTTTGGAAAGAGAGGATAGTTTTGATTTTTTAGAGTACGATATGAAACGTAAATCATATAATGGGGTTGCTCCTCGGCTATATAGTTTTGAGATGACTTTAGTCAACTAGCATGTATTACAACCTTAGCATGTAATGTAACAACATTGTTTTAAATCCTACACGTAATGCCTTATATTGTTTGTGTCAATATTTGCAATATAATGTTTAATTAATAGACTATCAAAGTGTAGTAAATGAGTTATCCTTAGTAATCTTTTTAAAGATAATGCTTCTTGACATGAAAATGTGGCACTATGCAGTCACTAGGTTAAGAGTTGACGAGGTTATAGGCCTTATGGCTTATTTGGAACATTGTTAGGGCTAAATTGTTGCCATAGGTCTATAGCATTAGATTTATCAAATCCTTCATCTGCTTGTAATAAGCTTCACACCACTTCTCAGAATTTCCATCATCTATCCAATGTCATTTGAAAAGATAAATTGCTTAGTACGAAAATCATAATATGTTTGGTTTTGATCCTTTGTGCCTTACTAACTTGGTCTATCCTTGTTCTAGCGTTATGCAAGTTGATTCTTCTCCACACTTGCCAAGCTATAAATAGGAGGTTTTAAGAATGATTCAAGTTTGCATCATGATCTTAGAGTGCACCAAAAGGAAAAATATATATATTAAGAGAAAAAAATTCCTTCCCCAGTTTCTTTAAGATCAAGTTTCTGATATTGAGGTGTTGGAAATTTGCATGATTGAGGAATTAGTCTAATGAAAGGACTAGATGTAGAATCTATGTTGAACCACCATATAGTGGGGCTACTAGAACTTGCGTCTCTTTCTTTGGTGGGGCATCAAGTGTATGTATCTTTGCCAATTTACCAATGTATCCTAAAGAGTTAATGCTTCCTCATGAATTATTAATCATGAATTGGGATCTTTTGACTCAACTATAGCCGAATTTTCCTGAGAAGCAACCCCATTTTTCACCGTGAATGGGCCAAAATATGCAGAATTTCTTACTCCACATGGAACATTAGATCTAGTAATAGGGGGTCTATGGCCGGCCAATATTGTACAACGTCATTTCGCTATTTCAATTCTTTTGGCGATAGCATGTTATAGGTATAGAACCAACAAGAAATTGTATGATTATTATTATTATTATTATTATTTTTAAAACTAGTTTCCAGGTTTTTTTTTTTTTTTAATTGATATTGTTTTCCTTTTGCCCTTGTCTTATATTGGAAATGATCCAAAGGTTATGATGCATTAGAGGATTAGAAGACCCACCCGCACCCACCATTATTAGATTCAAGGTTGTTAGAATCGGGATTATACATAGAATCGTTTTGGGCTCCGTAGAATCGGATCGTGAATCTTACGATTCTACCAAACTAATAAAAATACAACTCAAACTAACTTTCTAAACAAAAATTATCTTTAAAATAAATAGAGAATGAGCCAAAAATACCAAAAAAAACATTTAAAAGTACATCATATATTTAAGGGATAAGTTCGTATAAAAATATTCAAACAAATTTTTTAAATTTTAAATTTTTATTTCCTTTTTTGTTTTTTTTGGAAGATAAGAAAAAATTTATATAAATGTAAATATTACATTAGGCTTCAGAAACTTGAAGTTTGTAAAGCCAGTCAGGCCCAGCTGTACAATAGAACAAAGAAAGCAAAAGAAAAGAACAAAGCCCAAGACCAATCTGGTTGGACAAAACCATAGCAACAGATGAGAGAGAGCAAATTCCCCTGTTGCGATGTCAGCGAACTAAATTCCCCTGTTCCCTGTTGCAATTTCCTAAAGATCAATGGTAGTTGACAACTCCTCTCTTCTTTCTCAGGTAAGCTCTCTTAGTCTCTTGTTCCCTCTCTCTCCTCCTCCTATGCTTCTTCTTTTTCCCTGAAACCTTAGCGACTCTTTTTTTTTTTCTTTGTTTTTTTTTCCTCTGGCATCTTATCTCTTCGTCGGAGCTGTGCTGGAGCTGCTTTGTCGGCTGCGAAAGAGAAGGAATTGTGGCACTGTGCTAATCGATCTAGGGCTTCCTCTATTTCTGACAACTTTTAAACCCAAAATAAGAACACAAACATGGAGTAGTTTAGAATCGCTGGGATCATATAGAATCGTACGATCCCATGATTCTACCTACGATCCCAACGATTTTACCCGCGATTCTGCACAAGCTACGATTTTTATGCGATTCGGATGAATTTGTGCACGTTGTATCGTAAAATCGGGCGATTCTACGAGTTAGAATCGCGATTTTAACAACCATGATTAGATTTGGATGCATGCTGGGGTTTTTTATTTGCCTCTTAATGAAATACTGTATTAATAATGTTGTTTAAATGCAACATATGTTATGCAATGAGCTTTTACACTTCTTTTTGAGCTTTTTATATTGGATCTAAAGGGTCAAAACATTTGGCTAGCATGGTTGTTAAAATCACGATTCTAACTCGTAGAATAAAACGATTTTACGATCCAACATGCCCAAATCTATCCGAATCGCATAAAAATTGTAGCTTGTGCAGAATCGTGGGATCGTACGATTCTATATGATCCCAGCGGTTCTAAATTACTCCATGTTTGTGTTCTTGTTTTGGGTTTAAGAATTGTCAGAAATAGAAGAAGCCCTAGATCGATTAGCACAGTGCCACAATTCGTTCTCTTTCGTGGCCCATAAAGCAGTTCGATGAAGAGATAAGATGCCTGAGGAAAACATAGAAAAAAAGAGTTGCTAGGGTTTCGGTGAAGAAGAAGAAGCAGAGGAGGAGGAGAGAGAGGGAACAAGAGGCTATGAGAACTGACCTGATAAAGAGAAGAGTGGAGCTGCCGGCTGCTGCTGATCAATGGGAAATTGAACAGGGGAATTTGGTTCGCTACATCGCAACAGGGGAATTTTCTCTCTCTCATCTGTTGCTATGGTTTTGTCCAACTAGATTGGTCTCTCTCATCTGTTGCTATGGTTTTGTCCAACTAGATTGGTCTTTGGCCTTGTTCTTTTCTTTTGCTTTCTTTGTTCTATTGTACAGCTGGGCCTTATGGGCTTTGCAAACTTCAGGTTTCTGAAGCCCAATGTAATATTTACATTTATATAAATTGTCTTTATCTTCCAAAAAAAAAGGGAAATAAAAAAATTAAAATTTAAAAGAATCTATTTGAATATTTTTATATGAACTTATCCCTTATATATATATAATATACTTTTATATGTTTTTTTTGGTGTTTTTGGCTCATTCTCTGTTTATTTTAAAGATAATTTTTGTTTAGAAAATTAGTTTGAGTTGTATTTTATTAGTTTGGTAGAATCTTACAATTCACGATCCATTTCTACGATTCCGATTCTACGGAGCCCAAATCGATTCTACGTAGAATCCTGATTCTAACAACCATGGTGGCTAGGTTTCTGAAATATGTTAATGTGTGTCGTTTTAATCATTATTTGTGATCCTTGAGCTTTAGTCACGACCTTTAGTGATATTTGAATTTTTTTAAAAATTGCAGATATATTGACCTCAATCACTAATACTTAGGCATATAACTTAACCCAGTTCAAGAAACATTAGAAAAATACATGGAAATTTGTTATTTGCTTCCATTAAAGGAACCTTAGAAAGAGTGCATGACGAATTGTTACGATTAATAAAGACTTAATTAAGCATCTCTCTCTCTCGGTTTGTGGGGGTGGATTGATTTAATAATATATTGTCACCATTTGTAATCATTAGGAAAACGGATTAAACAAAATTGTTAAATAAGTGGTTTTAAGTTTATAGTTTTGCTTAAACTAGACACTGGCTCAATCACTATTTTTTATTGGACTCAGGACTATGTATTATATGAGCAAGAGAGACTCCTCTAGAAAATAGCATATACAAACATGGTTCCTGTTGTTGTTGTTGTTGTTTTTTTAGGATTAATGTAGCAAGTTTTTTAACATTCACAAATTTTATTTGAGGGTGAAATTACGGTGGGTAATTGCATTTCTGTCAGTTAGTTGAACATATCACAGTTTGCAACCTTTAGGTGTTTTTTTTTTTTTTTTTGGGTAGGTAACGAGCTTCAGTTTTTTGCTAGCCACAAATAATCATCTTTATTGCATGCTTTTAACACCAGACCTATGGAAGAGGCTTTATGAGAATTGAAGTTTAAGGTGCAGACTCCAAATATACAACTAAAGATCATCTTAAATTCTTACTTCTTATCCCTAATTGGTTTCATCTAGGTCCAAGTGAGAATTTAATGTGTTCATTGAGCTATATCAAACTTCTCTCTGTGTTGGTTATTACTAGGATAGGGTGTAGTTGAGAGTTGTGCTTGAGGAAGCCAATGGGACCAGAGTGGGTTGAATAGGTCTACTTCACTATTTTGATTGATTTTATACTTAACAAATCATTGATGTGAAGGTTAATCTAGTTTAACAATCAATCATGCAGTATACAATAACGTAAATTGTAGAAGAAGCAAGACAAGCAAATTTGTAAGAGGAAAACCCGAATTGGAAAAAATCACCGAGACACCATCTTGAGAACACAATTTCATCTTGAAGAAGAATTAATACAAAGAGAACACAATTTCATCGTGAAGAAGAATTTAGTACAAAGAGAACACAATTTCATCATGAAGAAGAATTTAGTACAAACTCTCTGTGATTTACAAAACTCTCCCAGAGAATCAGCGGTGTCGATTTACTTTTGTCGTACAATATTACACAGCTAGTTCGACTCCTATTCTTGGAATCACCAGCCTATTGCTCTCCACATCAATGCGATCACACCCTTGCTATCCACTACGATTCACTAGTGATCTTTTGTATTACTCAATTTGAGCAAACACTCTTTCACAACGAAGATAACCTTTATCGGTGTAATTCATGTGTCACATTTGTGAATATGGAAATCATATACCAAAATGTGGGTACTAAAACAAAAAATAGTAGCATAGGACCAAAGAGACTACGGCTAAAAAATCTATCAAAAAAAAAAGAAAAAAGAAAAAAAAGAAATAGACTACGGCTAAAAAATCTTTGGTATATGATTGTGATGCATGGATGATTGCAGATTTAGCGAAGAACAAGTGCTTGGCTATCTAAACGAAAATATTGCAAAATATATACCACTAGTGCCTTAGTAACATGTTGCTTAGACAAGCTTTGCTTATGTGGAGAGAATATTTGATTTTAGCCCTTTTATAATATGTAATTTTTTAGCCTTTTTATAATATGTAATTTACTTATCAAAAAAACAAAAAAAAAAAAATTGTAATTTTAATAAAAAAATGTAAGAAAAAAAAAAGGAGTAATTTTATGTTGTCATGCCACATCAAATCCATATGGACAATACATATAATATATATTGTCACTCTAGGCAATAACATATAATATTTGTTGACATTAAGTCTAGATATTGAGTTTAGATTATAAAGTGAGTTTGTTTTTATCACTCCTTTCCATCAGTGTGTTATCCTAATCCGATTGAGGTCAACTTATGACAATTTTGGCAGTTGTAATCGTTTTCCCGATTCTTTGTAGGATGTCATCGATAATTAGAACTCATGGGAATGCACGTTCCTTACCTTATTCTTTTTATGCTCCTTAAAAAGGGTAGCCTAGTGCATGTGGCTGCCACCATTTTGGGGGCAGGGGAAGGTGTTGGGAGGGTCAGATGTTTGCAGCCTTATTCTTTTCTCCTCTTTGCAGGGTTTAATTATGTCAGAGCTTTGAAGACTAAAATATAGGCAAAAGAGTTGTGCTTAATTGAATACTATTTATGATAATGTCATCAAAAGGTAGATGCACTAATGATGTCAATCAATTTATTGAGTGTTAGGTCAATCTCGGATTGTTTAGAGCTAATACATAGAATGACTGACTTCATCTGCTTCACATCCATTTGTGTGTGTGTGGTACTAGGAAGTAATTGGCACATTTCGATAGGTAAATTGATGATAAAGTATGATTGAACTCCATGTGACAAATCTCTTTAATCACTAAAATCTTGTAATTGATCGCAAATATTTCCAGTTTACCCAATCCCTCCATATTTCTTGATTGCTCGTAAGTTTTCTTGAAGCTATACATGTATAGGTCAAAGCATTTGGATGTTTCAATGTTTAAAAAAGATTCCCTTATTCTATTGGGTAAATGATGTGCAATATCTGGTTGAATCACAAAATGCCTGGGTAGGCCATAGGGCAGGGTGCATTACCTTGATAACAAGATGCACTAATTGATTTGTGTAGAGGTAGCAGATGATGACCCCCTTCAACATGCTTTTTCCTTCGAAGTTACAAGACTCAAATTAACCCAATTAAAGCCTTGGAATAAGGAAGTTTGAGTTAAAGTTTGTTGAACAAATTAAATTTATCCTGAATGCAGTCTTAGTTGTAAAGGGGTCGGGATGGATTTGATCCTCCAAAATTTGGCCAACATGAACCATCGCCATAAGTTTCGAATATAGTTTTTGTTTTTCATTATTATTATTATTATTATTTTATACTTTTAATGATTTATATATGTTTACATAATTGGTTCTTGAATTTACCCTGATTAATAATGAATAGTTCAGGTTAAGGAATTCTAATTTGATCATGAACCGTTCAGGAGGTTCTTTACTTGACCTGAACCATCCTGAACCTGATTGCCTGCTTTATTGGACAAAACCATCAATCTTTCTCCTCATATCTGTAATATTCTATATTTTTTAAATATAATGAAATGGTTGGATTTTTTTAGATGCTCCTTTTTAAGAGATTCATTAGATTTGGGTAGGTTGGTGTCTTTCTCATGATGGCAAGTATATCCTCAATGCATAGCGGATGTCTTGATGATGTATTCAGTTTTCATATAAAAGGTAGCACATTTCTGTCCAAGTATATATGTTTATTTTGTGAATATTGAAGTGGAATTTGGTTTTATAACTCAGATGGCAAAGAAAACTGTAAACCCTGAAATGTATTGAGCTGTATACTTAATGTGGAAAATTTCCATTGTTCGTTCATATTTATATCTAGACTCATTGTTGTTCACAAATTTTATTTTGCAGCTGCATTTGGAGCAGTTTTGCATGTAATATCCACTTCACTTCTTGGTATAACAGCAGTCACCATATCAAACACCATTGCTGGCGAGGAAACAGTGCATAAACTTGCTTCACTATTGCTCATAATTCTTGGTGGTAGTTATGTTTTGTTGTTTTTGTCCGGAAAAGGTGGTCACAGCCATTCCCACAACCAACCCATGGAGAAAATGGCCGTTGCTGGCCTTGTTCTTGTGCCTGCATTATCTCCTTGTGCAACCACTCTTCCAGTGTTTCTTGCTGTCGGTAACTCATCCTCCATGATGGTGCTTGCTATAATAGTGTTGCTATTCAGGTATCACCACTGTCAGAACTGAATTTTTAATTTTTGTTTGCATTTTCATTTTCATTTTGAAACCATCTAACGATTGTAATCATGGTAATGTAAACTTGTTATTTATTGATGATATTAGTTTTTGTTGTAAAACTTAGGTCTTTATCTTTATCTTTTTTCTTTTTCTTATATAAATTATAGTTTGATTGATACAATCATTTGCTAACACTTCAATCAATTTGTTGTCATGCTTATGTTTGGCCTGAGTCTAGGCTTCAGCATCTGTAAAACATTGACAACTTAAAATTGTTTCATTTTTATCGCAGTAATGGATGCAATTCTGTGAGAAGAAAAAAAAACTTTGTATTCCTTTTGGGACTTTCTTTCTTTTTCATTTTTTTGAATGCAAAGAATTTTTTTTTCCTCGTGTAAAGCATCAAATCCAGCCTGATTTAATATATTATTCAAACTCCTGTCCAAATGGGAACTATAAGTCAGCAGTATAAATTCTCTCTCATGTTAAGAGTGCAAATTAGGAAATTTTTCGAACGTGACACTATTTTCTTCATCATTACTATATTGATGATGGCTAGTTCCGAACGTTGTCATGGTCTGCTGGGTAGATTTTCTGGTTTATAAGTTACTTGGTCTTCGTAACACCCAATGTTATCTGTTAATTTGCAACCAAAGGTCAATTTTTGTATAAGATTTATATTTTTCCTGGCATTGTTTTAACAAACGTGAAATTTGAAATTAGATGATGAAATTTGATTTGCAGCACTATAACTGTGATGACCTCGCTCGTGGCTCTCTCATTCTATGGTGCAAGCCAGCTCAAGTTTCATTGGGTGGAGCACTACGACAAGCTTCTAGTAGGTTCGGTGCTATGTTTAGTTGGAATATTGACCCTTATTTTTCATGATCATGATGGAGATGCAAGTTCCACCGGTGGGCACTTGCATAGAAAAATCACCGTTTTATGAGGATGTTTCTAAGCCCCCGGAAATCGTGATTTTGAATACGTATTTGTGTGGATCAAAGGTTAGTAGATGTAAACTGTTGAATGTGCCATTTATGAGCATTGAGACTTTCTGGTTTATACAGCAATCCTTGTATATGGGTGTGTATGTTCTGGTATTATGGAATATGTTTTTTTTTTTTTTTTTTAATTGCTCCTATGTTCTGGGAGTGTCTATAGCCTTATCTTTTTGTGGTACTGCCAACAAGGGTTTTATAAAATTAGACTGATATGTTGTCAATCACTATAGTTGTATTTCTGCAGAAATATTGTTCCTGAGCTGCTCAATAATTTGTCACTGAGATGGTAGCAGACATGTTTTTCATTCAGTAATATATTTGTATTTGGCATTTCTATAAAATTATGACAGTTGAGACTGATCTTTACAGTCTTGAAAATATTTGGGGCTACCTTTCCTTTTTCTTAATTTTATTTTTTTATTATTATTGTTATTATTATTTTCCCATTTTTAGAGTGGTCTTAACAAAGGAAACAGATTGGAGAACATTAGCCACAATCACACACACACACACACACACACATATATATATATATATCCACAAGTACATAACTTACATGGAGCAAGGGGTGCAACGATTAGTTGGTTGGGTTGAGGCGGGCGCTGAAACTTTTGAGCTGGATCCAGTTAAACTTGTGCTACCAATGGGCCTTTAGCCCAATTGTATAATTTGTTCATATTTTTTTTAAGAACATATAAGCTTTATATTTCGAAAATCAACCAAAAGAATTATAACCCTCTATTGAAATAAAAACCAAATAAAAACCGGAGTTGAACGTGTAATTTGTTATCTCATTATATAAGGTCGACGGGTGGACATAATTTGTGCCTAAAATTGGCATCAATATTTTTTTAAAAATATATATACATTTATTTTATTTATAAGGCATTGAAATTCTATATGCCTTTTGCAATTCCAGGTTTTTGAAATCAATTAAAAGGGCATCATTCAGTTCCTAGTTAACTTCCCGAGTGGGAATGTCTCTATTCGAATATCCCTTCTTTTAATTTGCTGGGAAAAAAATAATAATTAAAAAAACTCAGTGTACTTATCCAAAAGGCAGAACTTCAAACAATATGGTAATCAAGCTTATTTACAAACCCAAATTTATAAAAAGAATCAATTGCTCGTAGTGGCAAACTGCAAAGTGAATGTGTGTTATATTTGTCCATATATATTAACAACAAATTGAATATTGACCAATCACTAGTTGATTGAAAATTACTTTACAAGAGAATTAATTACAAACATATTTCATTTGATGTCCTTGAAATCAATGAATGGGTTTCAAACACATTTGAAAAGAAATAAAAAAAGTCAAACATTAATTAAAAGAGATCATCTTAGGCCATATATAAGAGTTTTTCTATTTTTCTTTTTCCCCAAAACACAGCTATGAAAAAAATGAAATTTCTATGCCCCACTATTTTTTCATATATTATGTTTTAATCTAGACATTGACTTCATTTATGTAAAATCATACATATTTGAAAGTAGAAATTTACATGATTTAATATACTTTTGATTGTAGATAAGAAGTACTTGCATACTTTTATGGACTTCTTCTTTTCTGTTTTTTTTTCTTTTTTTCTTCTAACTGTTGATGACTTCAGTGAGTCAGTGGCTGCCTTGGATGAATTTTGAAGTGTCGACTCTCTAAATTTAATAATCTAACTTCTAACTCGTTTTTGCCTTGAAATATATATATATATATATATCACTACTTCTTTAAGTAAAATAGATCAAGCATATGCTAATGGTGAAATAAGAATTGTTTAGCAATAAAAGTAACCAAGGCCAAATAGTACTCATATTTCATTGAGAAATGAGAGAATAAAATTAGATTGCGTATATTAATTATTTGAAAGTGACACGTTGAATTGGCATATATGCCCCTCAATTATTTTGGTTTGTAGCCACTGCAATAATGCCAGGTTGTGTTCTCAGATGGGATCAAAACAAAACATTCTTTACTACTCTTCCCTCCGTCCATTTCCCAACAGCCCATGTGTAAGTGACTCAAAAATTACCGAGAAAGTTATAAAATTATAGTGACTTTTAGAAAGTTAATTTTGTGGTAACATAATCTACATCCTTCCCAACTTTTATAGCATTTTATTGTAGTTATAAAGATGAGGACAAAATCATTC
>JAOTQH010059584.1:0-17149 GCA_025631255.1 Cornus kousa | reverse complement strand
TGGTTGCTAAAGATCAAGTGCACTGAAGGAGTTATCGAGCTGATTAATTTTTCCATCTTCAATTCCAACACCCGGTAGATTTTCTGATGTTGTACTCAATTTTATTTTATTAATTATACATAGTTTAAATATGATTTTATTGGCTTTCCATTATTTGTTTTTTGGGGAATTGGTATTGCTTCACATACGTCTCGGTTGACAAAGAGAGAGAAAATAAATAAATAAATTGTCTGAAGAATAATTTGTTAAGGGGTAGTTTTGCCCAAAAAAATTCCTCAATCAATCATTTAAATGGACATAGTTAAAAACACCCCTTGGGATAGTTGACGGGAATTTTTTGTCAAAAATTTTGAGGAATTTTTTGCAATTTGCCCATTAGTTAATGAATAATTACTATTTAATGAACTTTAAGAATGTATTAATTAATGATTATTTAAATATAAGAATTAATGTTGATAAATTGAAATAAATAATATTAGACAATTTATGAAATATTTGAATTCACAGATCTAATCCGTATCCCATAAATCGATGAGGAATTAAAAATTTTTCAATCAGTTTGGATGGATTGGATTAGGATTGATTCCTAATACCCTCCGTAGCCCCTTAATAAAAACTTGAGGTGTAAGATTTTAAGAAAATTCCAGGCTTATTGAAAATTTGATCCATTTGTATAGTTCCTTTAATGATACTTATATATTCTAGGGTTTACGCGCTTTGGACTTTTGAGACTTGAAAGCAATAAAATAGAAAGAACTCATACGGTCATGCCATATCAGTTGCTCGGTTGCTTTCTCCGTGTGTGGTAAATTTAACACGCCGGCCCTACATCTATTCGCAGGCCACATTGTAAGAAAAGATTGTCTGCCAAATATATATATATATAAAGTTACAAACTGTGATATTTCCAAGTGATATACGGTCCCCATCATAGTAGATATATAATATGAGATGAGAAATTCTTTGCTTGATATATTTCATAGCCATATAAAATCCAAGACCAATGTTCCAAAATCTTAAAAAGCACAAATTTGAATTTGAGAACAACCATTAGGTGCAAAAATACTGTTGAAGGATAGATCGTTTTTCAATCTCTCTCAATGTCTGGTTTAGATGAGACAGGCCAATAACTAGTATTCATTTCGGAGAAGTTTGTATAGTAGAAAAACCAACCCAAGGGATTTAACTAAATAAGTTAAAACATAGATTGGGATAGGCCAACAAATAGTATTCATTTCGAGAGTTTCTATGATAGAAAAATCAACCCAAAGGGCTAAACAAGTTAAAACATAATTTATTATTAATGAGCCATCGAGAAAAATGCAATAATCGTAGATATCTTTGTAGGCGCAAAGTAAATATATGAGTTATAAGTAGGTTAGTCACAAATCATTCCAAGAGAGGTAAGGTAGCGTGCAGCATGCTGGGGCACTTTACATGCTGCACGCTCCCGATGACAACGTGGGTGTTGTGTGTAGATGCCGAAAACAATTTAAATAAATTTAGATCAAATTAAAAACCCTAAAATTGACTATTGGTAATTAGAGCATTGAGAGGACCTTTTTTTTTTTTTTTTCCTAGTAGGAGAGTACCGGGAAGGACACAATGCAACATGATAGCGTCTGATAAAAAATAGTTGGCCTTGTTCTACTAATATCCAGCATAATGAGAACCCAACAACAATACAGCCTGTGGACCACTTGATTGATCCACCGTCAAAAGCATGAATGAAGGAAGCACCATACTCTCATGACTCAATTATTAATTACAATATTTTTTGCTAGCAAGTAGTGACCTAATAAAGACATTAAAGAAAAAGTAAATGAACCGGCCATATTTTGCTTCCAAGACAATAACTTTGGAAGCATACGGTGTATACTCCAATCATATATATAGTGATATATATACAGTGGACTAATGCAGCATTCCCTCTTAGTTGTCTCAATAACTCAGTAAATTAGTGTCTTCCGTGAACTTTAGAATATCCGACAATGCAGTCATCCCTGCAGGAATTGGCTAACCATTAACTCATTCCTAAAGCCCGAAGGCCAAATGCTCAACTGATCTTCACATATATTAGTGTTATCAAAGTTAAAGGTGGACTAAGGTGTCAAAGGTCCTTAGGTCAGGCGCACAATTTTAAAATTAAATCACTATTAAAGCATATTCATATTTCATGTTAAAGGCGCAAATGTTGTCAAAGTCATACATGAGCACACAACTGAATGTGAGCAGAACTGGTTGGGATGTTTTGGAATTTAGCAACTCCTATCGTGTATGTTTAATTTTAAATAAACTTTCGGACTCCGTATCATTACTTGTGTACAAACACGGTGGATAATCCCTTGAATTTCACCTTGGCTATGTCATGAGAAAGAATTCAAAGGATCAATGGCCTACTGTTTGGATCAAAGTTGTGCACCATGGAATTCAGGATAAGATGTACTTGTTAGGGTATAAACTTTTTCTATCTTAAAAAAATGGACCACTTGACTTTCTCTGCGACTCATCATCGTTCAGATCATCACGTGATTTCAATATTTATGCTTTGCTTGGGGGTGTAAATTAGGCCTCAGACCCGTCTCGGCCCGGTCATTTGAACTGGCTATGCCCAACATAGGCCCAATTTCGGATTGGGCCTCTAACAACATGGCTCAATAAGTGAACAATGAGACGATGAAGTCGATTCCTCACGATCAGAGCTCCAGAATATGCTGTGATTATCGACGACACTCGTTTGAAGTGATTGATTGAGATGATGCACGTCAAATAAACCCTAAATGCTCAGTGTCAAACTTGGAAATCAGGGTTTAGAGGTAATGGTAAAGCTCTGATTCTTTACTCTTCGTTGAGCTCCATTTTCATTTCTTCTGTATCTTCTTCTACCTTTTTTTTTTTTTTTTTCAGTTAATGATTTTATTTAATTTACATTTGCTTATTTGGGTGTCTAAGTTGAATTTTGGATGCATTGGGCTAATTGAGCAATACAACAATGTCTCACCCGAAGAAGTGATTTTAACAACCAAGCATGCGTTCAGTAGAGGATGAGCTTGGCATAGTAGATTTTTTGTTCCCACAATGCCAGTGAAATTCTACCCAGTAAGGGAAAAATGCACTCTCCTTTTTCATTATTTCATATATATTGGTATGTATATATATATATATATATCTGCTGTTTGTGTATGATTATATGTCTGTATACATGTATTGATTATTGTGGACACTCATTTTTAATTTTGGTTCTTTTTGTTTGGATGTAAAATACTTTTCAGAAAAATATTTTTACTTTTATTTTCTGGTGTCTGGTTAATATTAAAACCTAACAAAAAAAAACTTACCTATCAATTTTGGGTAAGTTATTTTATACACCCCGATGATCTTGACCTCAATCTTGACATGGACCTTTGCCGAACATCAAAAATAAAAAATAAATAAAATATTTTACCTGAAAAATGAAAATCTTTTGCAAGAAAAATATTTTACTTCAAAACAAACGGAGCCTTAGTCTTATGAGTCTTCTTTTTTTGTGAACTCAATAAAAGTTTTGTCGGGTTCATTCTCTAATAGCTTATGTTTTTGGAGCAATTGATGAGTAACAACATTATTATACTATCATATTTAATACATCTTGGATTGATACTAGATTATTGTCTAAATTATGAAAACAACTTAGTAAAATTTTTAAACTATGAGAATGTTTATCATGTTAATTCTTCATAACATCTTGATTTGAAGTAGGTTAAGAATGACAAGCGAAAATACTATCACAATCTTTCTGACAATGGTAGTTTGATGATTTGCTCACTTAGAGCATTTGGATATTCTGGAAAAGTTTAGTCACCCAATTTTCTTCTACATAGGCATTTGATAACCTGTGCAGCTTCACCATGAAAATTAAATAAGCCACTTTCTTCTATATGCTATATATTTGTTTTTTTCAACACGTGTCAATTTAATAAAAGAGAGGCAACCTAAAAAAATGACGTTGTTTGTTGACAACATAATGCCGTTATTTAATGATACTGTGACGTTCCACATCACCTGGGGGAGAAGCTGGCACTTATAGGTGTAGACATCTCCTAACTGTGTGGACACATTTTGAAAACCATGAGCAAGGAGGGTGTGCAAAGTGGACAACATCTACACAGTGGGGTGGGTTGTTATTGATATAATTAAGAAAAATAGTCTTATTCAAACATGTTAAGTCGATAGGACTTAGGTTGAATTTTTATTTTATTTTTAATTTCTTTATTTCAAATTCAATTAGAAGTTTCAAAAGTTAGTTAGTGTCATGGTAGTTACCTCTTGCTCACTGTCAATGATGGAATTCAAGTTGCATTAAGGGTTAAAGAGAATCTTCTAAACAATGGGTATAAAGGTAAATTGACACTCGAATGCACCCGCCAATATTAGGGTTCATGCATTCATTTATCAGGGTTTCTAATATTTCATGATTTGATTCAGAAAATCCTTTTGATATGGATGCAAAGTTTTTAAAAAATTTCCTAATATGAAAGTTTTATTAGTACAAAATTGTAGAGGAGTTTGATCGATGGAGGTATCGGTCAAAATTCTTTGGAGTTTTGTTGATCGATTGGCCTGCTCCTTGAGTGACTGATCTATTCGGAAATTTAGTTTCCTTTTCACTTTAGGGCACTGAAATCCCTACTCTCTACACTATTATTTTGCCTTTAAAATACACTATCAAAAGGCAAAATCTATATGCATTTAGAATATACACACACAGAGATTTTTATGAGAGCATTATTATTATTATTATTTATAATAACATTCATAATCTACATTAGTTGGTTAGTGTTATTCAAGTTTGTTGAAAACAATTGCTATTTAACACCAGCAACACGAATCAATCATTTCAAATTTGTTGACAACAATTGCTATTTAACACCAGCAACACCAATCAATCATTCATAGATTGGGCCTGACAGTTAGTTGACGAGCAGATCACGTGTCTGAAGGCTCTAGCAGAGAGTTTGGTGGATCGATCTGTGTCAAGAGGTAACCTGGGGTTTTGTAGGATTTGAGAAACTAGTAACCTAGTTATAGTATCTTTTTCTCATAGTGGATTCGGTAAGTCTAGTGGTTTTTACTTTTTACCAGTTCGGTTTTCCACATAAAAAATTTGTGTCCATTATTCTTGCCTTTAGTGCTTCATTTGATTACTGCTTGATTGATTGGAATTATTTTTTTCTTTCTTCTTTCTACCAGTCTCGAAACCTTGACCTGGGCCTTGTTTGATTGGAATTATGGTTTGAATAGATTTTAATTTCCCATTACAGTTTGAATTTAAAAATCTGTTATTTTATTTTAAATTCAAAAAGTAGTTAAAATTAGTTAAACCAATCAACAAGACCTATTCACCCCCTTTAGGTGACATTCATTGCTCTGAAAGCTTAAGTCTCTTGTGTGGGCCATCTACGTAAATGTAATGTGTTTTCTTAGGGCAGTGTTGAGGTTCAAACTCGGGTTCTTTTGGCTGATCCTATGATAATCACCAATATAAGAAAGTATAAGATGATAGAGGGCAATGTTGACGGGTATTGGTCATTTTAGTATGGGTGTAGTGTGATATTTTGGCTGTCATTCAATTTAGATTTTGAGTGTACTGCTATATATGATTGTAAGTTCATTTCAAGCATCACAGGCTTTGCCTAAAAATGGAATCCAACTTGCCACCAAATTTGTTATTCTTAAGTCGGCAATTGATGACATGCAAGTTAATGGCCACGCAGCTGGCCTTAAGTCTTGAATGCGGACTGTATGTTCTTATTACCAGTGTTGGTTGACTAGAGTCCCAACTGAGAATACTGTAGGTGGTGTTGTTTTTTTTTTTTTTCTTAGTTGGTACTCACACACCCATGCCTCCACTGAGGCTTGAACCCCTAACCTCCCTTTGAGAAGTAGGGGCTTGGTACCGTTGGGCCACTGGCCCATTGGTACTTTAACTGCTGCCTTTTTAAAACTGTAATATTGATTTAGTTAATCCCCTCTTCTATTTGCTGCAAAAATTATGGAGAATTTCAAGGCGTGTTTGGTGCAGTTTTTTCTGAAAGGTGTTTTCTCAGGACAGTAAAATTTTTGAGAATTGGTATTGTTAGTCAATTTAGTATCTGTAATTGGAAAAGTTAAAAATATAGAATAGAAACATCACGACGATGCTTCCATAAAGGCTGTTCTTTTTTTAAATCAATTTCCTGAACACAGTTTTGGAAAGGAATTTCAACATTCTTTTCTGTCTTCTATATCTCTGGGAATAAAAACTGATTTTGCAAACTGCGGATAACATGCTCTTAGCATTTCACATCACTTTTGTATTAGTTTGAATCTTGGACAATTTTCACCTGTTCCAATTGAACCTTCCAGTATTTAATGGAATATTGAAATTGCAATTTTCTCTTTCAGTCACAGGAACAACAAAATTGAAATTTAGTTAGAGAAATAAACTTAGTTTTACATAACGATGATTTAAGTTCATTCTATTTCTGAGATATTTGTTTTATTGGGTTGGTAGTGAAAAGCTAAAAGAGGTGGTTGAAAGAAGGGAAGATGAAGTACGTTGGGGTATCTAAAGCGAATCCAGACACAATAAGACAGGCCTATGCAGCTCACCCCATTGCTATGTTACAAATGGAGTGGTCTCTGTGGGCTCGTGACATTGAAGAAAAGAAAGAAAACCCCCTTCGTAGGTTAGTTGAAAGATGAATTTATGTTGTCATAGTTGTATTGACATTAAATGTGTCCTGAACCATGGTTGGGAAGTTAATTTAAATTTTTTCACTTCTTTTAGAAATAAACAGATAAATAAAGACCCATTTTGTGTCATATTATAACATACAAGCGGAGTTCTAATTATCATTATCATTATTATTATTATTTTTTAATAATTGCATGGTTTTATGGACTCATGATATCAAAGTATGGTTGTATGAAATGCCACATAAAAGACTGGTGCAAATCTGGATAGTAAAGACATAGACACATGAATTGACAAATTACTCCATCCGCGTTCCAACATGCAGAGGATATAGGTTTAGTGTCAAGTGTGTATATATATATTCATATTGGGAGTGCAGTCTGAACAGGAACATTCTATAAGAGTTAGATCATCGAGGAGGCCATACTATCCTGATCTGCACCAGCCTTTTATGCTGATTTTAAAATGACAAAGTTGTTTCGGTGGAACTGTCCTATATCCAGTTAAGATATTCACTTTGGCAGTTGAATTGTCCACTAAAAATTTGTCAGGTAAGTAATGAAAATTTTACTGAGAAAGCACAGGATGTACTTTGTAGAACATTTGAGAGTTGAATCCAAACCATATAGGTGTAGATCAAATGACTTGAGAAAGATCTTTCAGAAAGACCGCAAAGCTCAATCGTGTGCTTACTTGGTAGTAGAGAAAAAATAAGGCTACCAGTAATATATGCAGCGTTATTTGTCTTATAAGCTTGCAAGGTTATTATTTTCACTGGTTTAGTATCTGTTGAAGCCTTATTGTTGTAGTCAATGAATTCTTTCATTCTTGCCTTGTAATAGCATTCAGTCAATGTGATAATGCTTCTTCAGGAATCAGGACTTCACCTTGCTACATGTCCATACTATATCATCTGTCTTAATAGATTTTGTTATATCTGATTACAGATTCCGCCAAGTGGATAGTTTGATATGACCATTGCTATTTACCTTCTGTGGCGATCCAAATGATGTCTGGTATGTTAGAACACATGAATGCTTACTGTTTGCAGAATAATGTGAAGATACTTTGGTCCGTTGTCTTTCTAATTGTTTCTTTTTCTTCTTTGTCTCCACGTCTTGTTTGCTTATTGATTTTTTTTATAATTAAAGATTGCAGAAAGAAATGTTATGTCTCTTCTTCCCTAGTTTCTTATTTATGGCAAGTAAAGCTCATAAAAGCAGGATGTAATTATAGACATTTAAATAAAGTATATGAACAAAGATTGCCATACTAGCTTTATTGGTGGAAAATTTGAGCTCACATGAAGCCCTTTTCAATTCATTATTTCTATCAGTATGTTTTATATGTTTACACCTTTGGCAACATGGTTTGTCAGCCTCACTCCTATTAATAAAACCTATCTCACTTTAAATTTCTTATTTGATGGTTAATAGCCACGAGGAACACTCTGCTTTTCCTTGTAAATATTGGTTGGAGAACTCTTCTAGTTGGATCTTCAGAAAGAACTTGGTGGCAATTCAACAATGAACATACTTTCATATCTTCTAAAATATTTGCAAATCTTTGCCAATGTTTCCTCATAATTTCTCATGAGTTTTCTGGAATGTGTGGTTGCCTTTGCAGTTTCTTAATTGCATTTGCAAACTCTCCCTCCTTATGTTTGGGGTTCTGATGGCCATGGAAAATTTTGTGATATTTTTGGTTAAGATAGTCTTGCAGTTGGATCCTGTTCAAATTCTTGAGGAAACTGGCAAATGCCACTGTTGTTGTCATTTCATACATTTGTGTATGTTAGGTGAATAGTACTTAGTTTGACAATTTTTATGTCAGATGCTTGAGTCTGTAATTTTGTTTTATTCTAGATAGAATTTTTGAATGTTAGTGTGAGTTGGCTTCCTTTTGTCCGAGGGCATTATTGGAATTCAAAGCTACATTCAAGGGCAAAAAGATAGACTCAATACTCACACATGCTCTCACCAATTAGAGTTCATGGATTCATCAATTAGGGTTTCATGTTTTTCATATTTCATTCAAAAAAAATCCTTTTTGATATGCATTAAAGTGTTCTCAGAAGCTTCTTAAATCAAAATCCTAATCATAGAAAGGACAGGGCACTTCGATCTGTCGAAGGATCAGTCGAAGGCCACTGGCCTGGCGTCGATAGATTGAGCTTCAAACTAAAGTCTCTTAAATCCTAATGCTTTTGTGTCCCAACTTTATATAAAGATCTCAAATGTTCAGAAAACCTATGCATGCTACATATTATTCTATCTGAGCATATTGAGATCATATTGAGTGCATCCTAGGAATTCTCCACCAGAATTTTATTTCTTTGTCTTAACCCCCTAGATGGTGTGAACGAACCCCCTGTACTGCCATTGATAATAATAGAATAAGGAATGCAACTGATACACTCCATTACAATGCTAATCCATCTGTCATCAAATCCCAACAACTAAGACAATTGGTTTGAACTGGCTGGCTAACTTATTTAGTGGAAGGAACATTCCAATGCCCATTTATTAGCATGCATTTCTCCCACGAAAGGGTGCAAGTCTATCATATTCGTCACTACATCTAGCTTGGTAAGTATGTGCTACGAGTATCAACATCTACTAATTGCTAAGCCTACAACGTATTCTAACACCAAAATGGAGTTTTCACACAGAACACTCAGATTGGAGGACTAACCATGGATATATGTACTTATGGAGAAAAGGATCTTATGAGGAGCATATTTATTGACGAAGCAGACTGATGGTCTGGAGACTTGAGGACAGAGTTCGGCTTTGGCCTGTATTAAGAGGTAACTAGAACTTCTCTAGAGTTCAGGAAAACTGGTTAATCTAGTGTAATACTTCTTTCTTTCTTTCTTTCTTTCTTCTTCTATTTATTTTTTAGTTTTTATTTTTAATTTTTGATGAATATACTTCTTTCGCGTTAGTGGATTTGATTTGTTTGGATTAGGTCCCGTGATTTTTTCCTTAGGGTTTCCATGTAAAAGTCTTGCTGTCCATTGTGTGATTGCTTTTACATTTCTTTATTCACTATTCATTTAATTGATTGCATGATGGATTGAATGAATTACAAGTTTAGTAGTTAGTTTTATTTTAAATTGACGATAATTTAGTTGAATTTTAAAAGGTAGTTAAAAATTAGTTAATTATCCTTTCAAGACCTGTTCACCCCCCAGGTCTAGGTCGCGGGCGTTGCCCTACTTTGTATCAGAGCCTAGGGTTCAGCTCCTACGTCCCCCAGTATACTAATGTATCATACATTATCTTGAATTTCACCTTTATCGTTTTGCAGACTAAAACTTGCGCACTTGGACTGAGTTGTTCAGACATATATATTAGCCATGACTTAGTTTTGGATTAAAAGTTAATCCTTGATGGCGATTCCTTATCCTCTAAGGAGAAGTTATTCTATGTTTTCTTTTTCTTGTCCTTAAGTTCACATTTTAAGCACTGTGAGGCACTGCTGGCTGAGAAATTTGTAACAAATGCATTTGAGCAGCCTAATAATGATTAAGAAGCTCACGCTCTTTTTATTACACGTTAATTGGTGAAATGTTTTTCTTTTGGCGGTGGGGGCGTTAAATTGACATGAATCAAGTTTTCTTGAGAAAAATATTTTTGATGGAGATTTCTTTATATCATTTTACCTTTAGTGATTTCAGTGTGATAGAAAAAAAATCAGTTGCTGCCAGGGCTTTTTTTTTTTGTTAACTTGAACGATTTACTTTTCAGTTTATGATCATAATTTAATTAGAGCTATGGCAGTGGTGCTTCAGAAGGGGGAAGCTAAAGCAGAGAATTATTTTACAGGAAGTGGAACCCGTTGCATTTCAGGCTCTTCATCAACTTGTTTCTTCGTCCACGACTGATAATTTTTCTGATTGAAGTCAATATCCTATGAACCTTCCAGTCGCCTGTTTTGCAGGTCTTTCTTTCCATGGCAGTGAGTTATGAATATGCATATTCAGTAGGACAATTATATAATTTTAATTGTTCATTCAAAATTTTCTATATAAGAATTGCACAACTAAATAAATGAAGCCCAGCAAATGTTATATAATATATTTTTTTAACGTGTACTCCTGATTCCTGATTATATCTTTTATTTTTCGACTATATTTTTCTTATATTAAAAAGTTTCCATTGTATGTTTGACTTGTTTTTGGCACATGTACTGTATTAAATTTCTGTTGGAAATATTTGACGTGTTGATAGTGTCTGGCAAATTTCTAGGATTGGTCAGAGCAATGCTGTTTCTGACACAGTTGGAGATCAATTGCACACGGATATGGCTCCTCCTAAGAAGTATCTATGCTTCATAACCCTGTTGCTTATTTCTTTTTTCTTTTCTTTCTAAAAATGATGGCATTACTCTTATTTGTGACATGGGGTGCCTCTCCTTGTGAATAGGCGTAGTTGCTTTATTAAAATTCACCCCGACTCTCTATCTAGTCCTTCCTTTCATTTTTATATAATGGCCATTGTTTGAAAAAATGAACCCCTAATCAATTCCCGTCTCTTGTCAGTTAATGCCTCATCCTTTGGAATATGAATAAAGTAATGGTCTCAGAATATTTCTGGTTTTGTCTTGTTTATCCTTTTCTTTTTCCTTCATTGGCACAAGACCTCTTATTTGTTTCAAGTGCTGCATGTTGTATCATTTTGGGGGTTTCTCGATTATCAACAGTAGGTGCTGAAGCTGCTCCAGTTACCCATCTTTTCTTATTGACGAAGTCTTCGTATGTTCAGCCACTTGATGATATATTAAACAAAATTTTTGAAGGAGGAGCCAACGTAATTTCTTCTCTCTTTGAAGTGTGTCACATTATTTTACCCAATTTCAGCAAAACTTCCAAGAATGTTGGAGGCTTTACCACTTCACTTGCTTTCTGCCAGTGGGGCTGATTGTCCGTGTGCAGAAATTTGATGAGATGAATGAACTGACTGCGGTATAAGATCAATACTTATTAATTTCAAGGGAGTAGTTTTTTCTCTGTAACGAAAAAGTAGATTTTATATTTGTCTTTCGTTTGTAATTCAATAGTCACAGTTTTTTAAATGGTGCATTTCAATTTGCTGCAATGGATTCAATTTTGAATAGAAGAGTAGTTTGCTCTTCAGGTAGTGCTTTACTCTTGTTGGAAAAATGTTGTGAGGCTTAATAAACCCCAAATTTGCTTATCACTAGGATTCGAGGTACTCATTTATATGGCATATCCAATAGAGAAAAAATTCTCTCTCTCTCCCCGTGTTTTTGTTTTTATTATTTATTTCTTCTTGTATTTAGGGAGACTTTTATTTTATTTTAATAATAGTAAGGAAATGGATATTTTGGTTTTAATAATGTCTCTTAACATGGAGTAATTTTTATCACTATGGTTTGCAGTGAAGGGTGGGCCTATCAGAATTGCAAAAACCAATAAAAGACAGTCTTTGCTTATTGATCATATTCTTTTGAAGGATTTTCATACCATGATTGTCAATTCGTTGCAATGATAGTTGAAATATTTTGGAAGTCTTTATGATTTATTCAGTTTTGATGCCACCAAAATCTTTTTCTTTGGACTCTAAATTCCATCAGAATGTTTCATGATTGCTTTAGATTTCTCATTGTGGTCTTGCTTTATGAAATCACGTTTGTTCTCTAGTTGTATGTGAAATGGCACAGCTGATAAGTTGCAATAGTAGACAAAGTTCACATGGATAATCCAGTGCAAAAGCACACTTACAGGTTAATTTGTTCTTACTGTGCAGGGCAGGGAACATGGCCCTTCAGTTTATTTAGGTTGTTTGGAGATGAAAAGAGCGAACAACATCCAAAGTTAACCTGCTGATCTAGGTACCTTGTTGTTGTACCAATTGTCATATGACAAACATTTTTATAATCCTTTTTAAAAACTTAATATACAGGTTTACACAATTTTGTTATTCAAATTGAATTCTACCCATAAATGTATGGTCCAATATAATTGGAATTCTAAGCATAAATGTATGGTCCTCTTCAGCTTTGAAAACAACTTTGTTTTGTCTTCTTTTTGCTTTTTTAATTTCATCCTATTATACCTTTGTATCTGACAATGTATGCACATATATCATCTACATTTGCATCTAGAAGTCCACTTCCATCTCCATATGCAGTGCAAATTTTCCAAAGCTTGCCCAGGAATGAACAAACATTCAATTAAGTTGCAAATCTAATAGAAATATCTTGTTGTCTAGGATTACAGGAAATTTTAAGGAACTTTGGTACATTTTAGAATTTAACAAAACTGAAATTGATTTCCATGTCCAGCATTTCCTACTGCAGGCATTCAAGAATGTGTTAATATTTGGGATATAATTTTGGTTGGTCGAGACTGTTGGTTGGATGAGATGTTCAACACAGACTTCTATGAAGAAATTGGTCCCCCTATTATCTTTGAGAATGCAAATCAATTCATATTCACAGCAAGGACTTTGTTCTCAATTGGTACTTTTACATGTGAGTCTTCCGCTGTATTGCAGAATACAAGTTCCACATTAACTTTAATAATTGCTTTCATGTGTACATGCTATTTCATCATGTTATATGACTGAAAATGCGATTTGTTGAATTCTTGTGGATCCTGTACGATTCTAGATGTGAAATCATCTTTCTGCTAGCTTGTATAAGTTGCATGCTGTAAAACTTGATGATTTGCCACTGTCAAAGTACAAGAATTTTTGTACGTTAGGCACTATCATCTAACTTTCATACTGAGAGGAGAGGCTTTTATCTTTGGGGGTGAGAACAAAAATTTTCTTCATTTTCCTCAACAAACCCTTCATATATGTAATTTAAGTCTTAATGGAAAGGTAAAATGATAAGAAAATTAATTAACTGAGATAATGAAACTATCTAGAAGGTAGAACACACAACCTACAAAAAGCTCAAAAATTTTCTAATGATATGAAGGTTGCAGAAAGTTTAACACTGAACCAAGCAGCCAGAGTCCATCAGATTCGGGCAAATCTGCATTTATGTCCTTGTTCGGATTGAGGGAGGGATGAAACAGTAGATTTCATGCTAGTTAACAACTATACATAATTACTTGACTATTTTATCCTGTTCAATATTGCACTCTTAGTATAGCTGTTGGCAAAATCAATACTTACATTTTGTTTTAACTAGATGAGGTTGAGTACCATAAGCTAAACTAGAACTCTTCATGGGTAACTATGCTTAGAAACTAGAAGATTTTTTATTATTTTTTTTCAAAGTTAGGTTATGGTGGGTGTTTATCTTCTTGGATTATCGTCTCTTATCTTTGCTTTTCACTATCCTTTTGTGTGTGAGATTAAGAAACCACCTCTAGATTAGTTAACCTTAAAAAAAGTGTGACAATCTTAATATAATTGAACAGGGCTTTGACAGTTAGTGGCAGGCTAAAGCAGAAGTATCTTAGATGAACTACATATTATAAGAGGCCATGGAAAGATGTCTCACCATCCTCTATCTATTGAATGGAGTGATACTCAAGAGGATTGTGGAAAGAGGGTATTGCATGGGGATTTGCAGCAGAAGGGAAAAGAGAAAAGCATTGAAAAGAAGGGTTTGGTAATTATTAGCATTGGAAGGAAGAAGGAAAAGAAAGAAAAGAAAGAAAAGGTAGTTCTGTGGAGGTGAGATTCCCTGATGAAAGATGACATATGCAAGTCTGTTAGAGAGAGAGAGAGAGTGAGAGAGAGGAAAAGAGGAGAGGGGAATAGAAGAGAAGCTTTTGGTTTGTCTGGTTGTGTAGCACAGAGAGATAGATAAAAAGATGTTGTATTTTTTAGCAGGCAAATGGTATGTAATGTACCTTAACCCTGCAACTTATATCTACTTTCTAAAAGAACGGATATACCATTAGACTCAACCCCTCCTTTCATTAATCCCTAGGCTCCCCCCCCCTCTCTTTCTTCCCCCACAGATGGTGAATATACTTTTTCAGTTGTAATAATTTGAGTTATTGGTTCTCTCTCTAAGTATGTTGAATGTACTTTCTCTAAAGTAAATGCTAGTTGAATTATAGTATGATCCATAACAGTGCTTTATTTTCATTTTTTCCCCCTATTATGTAGTTAAAATCTTACTTATTACTCTATGAGGCTTTGTTTGGTTCATGGGAAAAAAAACAACATAAAGAAAATGCATTTTCTTTTTCCTTTTTTGTTATTAGTAGAGGAAATAGAACATATGAGTGAATGATCCAAAGGGTGAAAAATTTAGTTTTAGTTTGGGGTGATAGTGGAAAAGTCGACAGATAAGTCACATTTATTGTCACTTTATAGAATCGTACATAAGATTTTCAATTCTTTTGAGGTCATTGAATCTTTTTTCTCCTTTCACAATCTTCTCCTTTCTTCCACTCTGTCCCAAAGAGTAACTAGGACCAATTTACCCTCGGTTTTTATGTTCCAGTTGAACACTTTTTCAATTTTATTTAAGAATGAGAGAAAAATATGAAGGAAATTGTTTTCCCCTCTGAATTATGATCATGTTATTCTTTGATCCCAGAAGAGTCACTGGGGTGAGTGATGTATCTAATAAGCATTTGATGGGAATTAGGTGGGCCATGTGAAAGATCAGAGAAGAAAGTACTGAAACTATGAGGAGATAGTGTTGTTGTTAAGTTGAAGTGCCAGCTAAAGGCTGTAATACGGAGGCCTGCACAGAATCTGAGAGAGTCATCAAGGAAAAGAAGACTGAGAAAATGTAATTCAAACTTTCAAAGTTTCATCGAGCATCATTTTCATAACCGTTGACAATTTTCTTTTCCATCTTTTTTATTTTCTCTCCCTTTCCTCTCTTTATTTTCCCTTCTTTTCTTTCCTTTCCTTTTTCCTTTTGGTCTGGTCTAGTAGTAGTACCACTAAGTCCCCGGACCACAACAACACATGTAAGCCATTACACCTTTATATTCACGCTTATAACAGATTTTACAGCCTCCCTACTCTTTAGAAAAGCCTACATTACTTTGAATCTGTTTAAATTCTTTTTGCTTAGTATCCCAAAAGTAAAAGATTAGGAAAAGAATTTCTCGAATTTCTCAAAATTGAATATACATCAATCTTAGATTTGAATCCATAAAATGGGTTCTAAGAATTTCAAGTGACAATTACTTCGTACAAATAGTGCTAAAAATCAAGTGACTTCTAATCTATGTAAACAAATGGAAAAATGATCATCACCTAATTTGTTTGTTTGTTTTTTATTTTTATTTTTATTTATTATTATTATTATTTTTTTTGGTAATTCACATTTCATTTGTTTGTGCGTGTGTAAGGGGTTGGTTTGTTATTATCTAAGTTGGGTGTGAATTTTTTGTCCTATCTTTGGAAATTTCTTATAACTAAAGTAATATCTATGTTGACCTAGTTGGAATTTTCATCCAAGAAATGATGTAAACCAGAGACTTCTTGGCGTGGTGGCATATAGCCCTGTTCACAACCGAATTTGCTTTAGGTTTTCTAGATTTCAGCAAGCTCCTAGAAGGGTATATATGTGCCTTCACTGTATAACAAGTCGCAACCGGATCTCAAAACTTAAGCTGTTAAGTAGGTTATTTATTCGTTTTTATAAGATCCTTTTTATTCGAATTCTGGAGAACTTAAGTTGTTAAGTAGAGTTGTTTATCAATCTCTATAACGTCAAGGTTTGATTCAATGTGAGATAAAAACCTTTAGCAGTAATCTAATTCTATCAAAATTCATGTTTTAATTGCTCTTATGATTCACTTCAATTAAAAAAATTGAACTAAGAGGAGACTTAATAAATTTTCAAAAAGAATACTGAAATGGTCCATTGATACCAACAACTTTTTTTTTTCCCTCTCTCCATGGGATTGCGAGAATGATAGTGAACTTGAATTTATACACATGCAACCATAATGAGCGGGAGAGAAACAGAGATGTGTCACTTTATATACATATAAATATGTATATATTACACATATAAAACAAAAGATCACTATGGTAGAAAACCTACTATTCTAATGATCGAATGATGTATATAATTCAGATTACACGGTTATTCCACTGTAGGAATCATCAGTGCATGCATGACTTTAGGAATGCATTTTAATCAGTCATTTCAAGAGCCTCAATTATCAAAATTTGGCTATAGCCATCACTGTCAGAGTGTGGGGTTGAAGGGCAAATTTGTCAATTCTGATTAGTACAAGGTATGGCCCACCACCGACATCTTGTATCATATATTTGTATATTCCGAGATGAATTGATGTGGTTCCTCTCTGCACCTAGGACATCAAAACGTCGAAAAGTCCAAATAAAAGAAATTGTGTCAAATTGAAAGAAACATATCCATATTTTTCATATGTAATTATTATTATTATTATTATTATTATTTTAAAAAAGTATAAAAATTTTTACCATGCTCACCAAACTATTTAAT